>DWDW01000235.1:0-16462 GCA_018245635.1 Mimoniades versicolor eupheme | reverse complement strand
CTTGTGTACGGTTTGCAAAAAAAGCCTTTTTCACTTTCATTTAAAATGTGTTTTAATTTTTATTGCGATGGTAGTTTTACTATCTATGAGATTTTTATTAACTGAGTACTAAATGAACATTGAGGGCCACTTACATAATGTTCTATTCAAATCAACTTCAATGGCGGTTCCTTGGTAATGTTCATAGTTTTATTTTTTGCGTAAATTAAACTTATCCACGACTTGTCCGATGATTAAGGCAATATTTAGTTTGTAACCTGCTATAGAAATATTTCGATACATGAAATAATGTTAAGCCTTGTTAATTTTCCTAATAAATAAATAAATAATTGTTGCGTAACACGTTCCGCTGTTGAACTATGTACAGCCACGTTCGATCCCTTTGACGCAACGAGTAAGTAGGTATACATACGTGTTACATCCAACAAACGTACAAAAATCAGGATAAAGAATTACGTTCGTTGAGACATTGTTTTGTCAGAACAAACAATCAGGAGATTCCCAAACTTTTGTATTATCTATATACCTAAGATTACAAAGCTTTTTGAAACGATACTCTATTTAAAATTAAAATACTGAATAGACTCGTGTCTTAATTGCGTTTCTCCGAAACAAGAATAAACGCACACATAGCCCATGATAGAAATATGAGCAGACATATTTTCGCCTCAACTCAATCATGGACAAAGCATTCTACCAGTAGATTTGGTGACCAGTGACCACTGAAGTATGAGATAATTGTGCCACCATCAATCTCAAAATTACAATTGTTAACAGAATTAACTCAGTTGATTAAAACGGTACTCCCAGACATTGATATTTAACTTCATAAGTAAGTAATTCACATTATGCAAGATATGTTCTTTTATAGCCATAGTTGTAGATGGGTAGGGCCGCGACCCCTGTAAACCTGCCTATGGTGCCGTTAATTTAAAATAACAATTAATACTACCAGCGAGTCACAAAATAAACGCCTATGAAATATAACATGAATATTAAAAGCAAAACATTAAAATTTATAGAGAATCTCCTTAAATATACATTATTCTGAATGCGAGCAATAAAACTCTGTACAAGCGTGCGAGTTAAAGGACCTCGACTTGGTACGATTACGACGCAATACACGTCGGACGACGCGACGCCGACGCGATTGTTTCTAAAGATACTCCCATTTCCGTGGAGTCGTACTCATTCGTGATCGACCACTTGACCATCACCCTGACCCGCAAAGAATCACAAATCTGGATGATGATAATGATAAATGAAAAAACGTACGTAATGAAAATTTGCCAACATATAAAATAGTTTGCCGTGTCGTACAATGTCATGAACTTTATTCTAACGTTTTCTCACGCGAAGGAGCGTTGAAAGTCCTTACATAATTAATCGTTCCTAATTCGGACGGTGTAATCAATTAATACACTTGGAGACGGAAAAACGTATATTGTCGCATGCAACATTAAGAATACACGTGTTATATTAATATCACATCTGTGACATGAAGGTTTTGTTTTATTGATTTACTAAACTGGAAACTGCACTATAGGACAATCATAAATATGTATATCTGTAGACTCGAAGAAACTAAACCCAACTCGAAAAAAAGCGACGGAAAATAGGATGCTTTGATGCTATTGCAAACGAATCGTAAAAAAGATTTTTTTTCGAATTCACTTACTGGTGTTTGATTTAAATAAGATGATTAAGTTTAATTTACTCTCCTTTTGGCCTTTTTTACACAATGGTTGTATTCTTTTAACTGTCCTCAAGTGTACACGTGATATATTATAATAAACGCGTGTTATTCAAGTTCTTCGCGTACGTTTCGAAGGATAATTAATACCTTTGCGTTTAATTTAAATTTCGCTCATAACTTCCCACGATCCACGGTTTTACCAGGTGCTATTAATCAAACTAATTGCCTGTAAATATACTGGGTAATGATGGACGTTTTGTTCTTAATTATATCGAAATTATATTTTGGAAAATTTAAAATGGTGCTGAGAATTTAGCGCTTTACCAGTCCTAGCCGTGATATTCTGATTCATGGAGGTATTACCGTAACAAATAATTTTTTCAGTTAAAAATTTAGTATTAACTATTATATCTGAACTATTCAGTTATCTGTAACCCCCGAGAACTCTTTCCAACTGCACCAAATATCACTCCGGATGATATAAAAATGTCAAAATCATATTTTTCTACACACCATATTGTAATCGAAAACAATGGCTAAATATTAATTTAATGCTTAATATGATACATTTATTAAAAGGGAAAAAAAATACAGAGTTTTTAAGAAATCAGCTCTGGTAGCTATAATGTGGTCGCAAGTAGCAAACTATGTAACGATAAGCAATGCCGAGACTGATAAGCACTGGAATGATGGAACTAATGACAAATATTCGTGAATGTTTCCTACTTAAAGCGGTTTAGTAATACAAAAACTTATTTAAATATAACTGTATAGCACCCAGTGAGAACCTAAATTATGTAGGTATTAACATCTTCAAAAAAGAATAACGCCTGGCGAGCTAGGAGCTCTGTACATTTGTTTTATTTTTTTATTGATAACAACACTTTTTTAATAACACATTGCATTCAAACCACGACGTTAAAATGGCCGTAATAATTAAATTATAAAAGTTAACTTAACCTATGAGATTCGTCGAAAATTAAAAAGCGGAAAGTGAAGAAAATTAAACACAGAAAGGTAGTCCGATGTAATAAAAAATTCATTTACCTCGAAACCTTGAAATGCAGCCTACTAACAGTAATCGGATTTGTACTTAGTGAGGGGATGAGCAAGCTTAATTAGTATGGATACTTTTGAGCCTTAATTATCTTAGGCACCATATTGTGTTATTAAATTGGGCATTCAGAAAAGCTAAAACTTGTGTACATAATATTACGTAGTAAATGTATATACATAGTATATAAAGATTAAAAATAGTGTGTTTTTGATAGATCAAAACCTTAAGGTTACGAGAAGCAAATTCCGAGTAAGTTGATTATGTAGGTACATCTCGCCCTGTGTTTACTTGTGTTTGCTGCGGGATGGCGAAAGCAAAATTTGACACGTATCTAACGTGCTATAATAACTAACTTAAATAGTAGACCAATTTTTGGATGCCTTTTACAAATTATTATTAATCAATGAACATGGGCAAAAATGTTTCCCCGTGACTGCTGCCTACTGATTTGTTGTTTTGCTAAATCGTATTTTGATGTATCTAAATAAAATCTATTGTTATTAATTGTTATTGGCCTGCCTATTTGGTCAAGTTCCTGAAAGCTCCACTTCTTATTGAGAGGTCTTGAGTCCAAATCCCGGGTCGGGCTATTAAATTTTCTTATAGAAATTTGTAGTAGTATCTTGGAATCTGGATATGTGCCTCGCAATAGGCTCGCCACCTATTCCATTGTGGAACGTAAACTTAACTGATTAAACGTGGGAGTGTATTACACTCGTCTGTCCACAATTTCGTAAATTACAAATGTATTTTTCGGTTTTTTTATATTGTTAACAACATACCTACACACATTGAAATCGTTAACAAAGTGCTTCAGGCCTTCCAACGGTTTGTGACTTCTCTGGTATTGTAAATCTCAGTAAATGACTATGACCGTTTACCACCAGGTGACCCGTTAGCTTATTTCTCGACCTTTACCGTAAGCAAGTTATAGAAAAGTCAATAAATACATCGATACCCGCACATCACTAGATCCTCAAAAGAAAAGCGTGACAAAAACTCGAGCAAAGTGAAATTCCGACCAATTAGTTCATTAAAACACTGAAACTGCCGACCTGGCCTGCGAGGCTTCTAATAATCTTCTTAATTTCAATACACACTTTTTCGAAGCTTATTATACGAATGCTTAAATATGTTTGAGAGCCTTAAAATACATTAAATGTAACTAAATAACTATCAAAGTTTGAATACATTTGAATAAATTCAATAAGAGGGCATTCAAAATAAGTGTCACACGTTCTTTCCAAAAGTGTGGCATTGTGTGACTAGAGGTGTGAAGAGGTCTTTAATTTTGTGACGTCACATTTCAATATACAAAATATCTAAAAGTATTAAAATGTAACATTACAACTAGGTTCCTATATATCTATTAACAAGTAATAAATATATTTCCAACTCTATCTCTATGAGCATGAGGTTTAAATTGTTTTGTTAATACTCGCTCTACTAGTGTCACGCGCCTGACAGATATTCCTTATATTAACTATCCAAACGAGAATGATGTGAATACTATGTCAATTATAAATGATATAAAGGAATGGTTTCAAACTCCAAGGAACATAACGATGGGTCAAGTTATGGCAACAAGACGGCTAATAAACTACATTCATATATACATATATAAATACATATTTATGTAGATTTCTTACCCCGAGACACAAAACGAATTTATTTTGGGTGAAATCGAACCCACAACCCTCGGCGCAACTATCAGATTCACTAATTACTGCACCAACTGGCCAGCTACATAAAAAAACTTTATGTTAAAACTTACGCCATATGATAGTCCACGAGCTTATTCCATCACCGCTCTCCAGTAGGAATTACAGCAGATAAAGTCAATCCTATTCTCCTCCCATGTCTGGACTCAGATGTTACTTGCACATTACATCAGTACATGATACATCAGTCATCTCGCACAGTACATTTCCCCACAGTCTTCAACTGGGGGTTGGTGAAGAGCTGAAGATCAATGACCTATGTTTCGGATGTTTTCATATCGCCCTTATTTCGACGAATATTCGCTTGGTCAATGAAAAGTCTAGTACAAAATGAATTGTACCAAAATATAAATATACCAAAATATAGTTATAAAAAAGCCTGAAACAGCAAATTTATTTTATCCCATTGATCATTTTTAATAAGCTAATTCTTAATAATAAAAACATCGTCGTTAATTAAATACATTTACCGTCGTTAATTAATAATATGATTCGCGGTAAATTACCCTCGAGCGTTAATTAAAGCTTTACCGCCTCAAACATCATTCACTTACTCGCTTTACTCTTGAGAATTCTACTTGAAGCACTCAAACCGATTATTGCGTGATAATAATTATGGTTGGAAATCCTTGTGGTTATATGTTAATGTTGTACCATAACATATTTAATTAATTTAATTTTAAAATAAATGTAATATTTCCTTAAGTCCGTCATAATTAACCCTTTTCTCTCTTCGCTATTCCATACATGTTGCCCTTCGATATTAGAGGGAATGTGGTTATAGTCTAATACCAAATACGTGCGTGCAGATTTGCTAAGTCTTTGACAATTTTATTAAAAGCTCTAAATTGTGTAAGTTTCTTTAAGTTTTCCTTCACCGACGTAGCATATTTAAAAAAAAGTAAAAAAAAAAAAGAAAGTTGTGTAAGGTGTGTACCGGGAATCGAACACCAAGCATGGGAGGGAAAATCTGATATATAAAGCCAGTCGTATAATATAAGCCAATTTAAATATTTTACATACAATATTCATTTGATGCGTCAGTCCATTTTATACCAAAGGTAACAAACTTAAGAAAACATCAACAAGAACACGTATTTGCCAAATCAAATGTTAATTAAAGTAATAATGACGATGAGTAATACAACACATATAAAAATCGTTTAACACCATACTGTTAATCATGACAATGTTCTCTCTTTGTTTCATGTCTACTCGAGCAGCACAAGCAAGCGGAATCGGTAAGTAAATTTACTTTTATGAAAATAACCTCCATAATAAGATTAAAAACCAACCGCTGATTTTATATAGGTAGCAAAATAATGGATAATAGCGCCGTAGCTGTCTCGTCTTAACGAAATTACAACAAACAAATCGTTTGTAACCGACTTCAAAATATTTATGTACATTAAACCGTTAAATTTTCTATCTCCGAACATCTACAAATATGTATTGAATAAGACAAGCATTATATATATTTGCAGATGACAAGTAATATTTGATAATATTTCGTTACTCCAAATAAATATATGTAGATACATCTAATGTTATTTAGAACAATTAATCGGCGACATATTTAACATGATTTAAACAGAACACCAAAATTGAAATATAATCGCATTTTGAACTAATTTAAGACGTGTAACCGATGAATTATACTTTCTGTAGAGTAAGTAGAAAAACATCGTGTACTACGAGTATATACTAATCGATTCGATAATATATAACTTTCTATTTAGGTGGGCATCGGTCAAAATGAAAATATCGAGCATAAATTTGAAACGTTACTTACGTTTACGTTACGTTTAAATTTTTTTTCTAAAAAATTCAACCGTTTTGCGACATTTAAATACAGCTCAAATAGCTTCCTAAAAAAATCCCTAACAGGAGTCTTACGTAGTAAAATCCCTAAGCGTCCTAAGAGTCTTACGTAGACTTTTAAGTGTTCGGTTGTGCAAATATAAATATGTTGACTATGTTTGTATTGCACTTTAGTGGTATTCAATCTGTACGCTTTTTTAAGTAAAATTTTGATGACTAGTTACTCGTACGTCGCAAAATAATAGGCGTCAATTTTAATATACAGAAATTTCCCTCACTCGAGCGAACTCATACCCTTTTGAAATTGTTATTATAAATACAAACGTCCTATAGTTACGTTTTACAATTCAAAATTGCTACAGAATACAGAATACAGAAATTGCTATAAAATACAGAAACACATCTTCCAAATGAGTCATATATTCGAGCCGAAGCGGAAGCCCTCGTTAACAATTTATTTTCTCAAAATATGCCCTATTCAATGCTAAATTTTGATATTATAATTTTAAAGAATAATATATTCACACCCAGACAGCGAGAAACGGAGTTTTTAAGTAAACATTTCATTGGCAAACACTTAAACATTTTACTTAACGCTGTTGCAAACGATTCTTGAATTTTCACTTCTTCCTTTTGTTGCATATTTGAATACTGTCTTGAGGAAAATATATTGTACTAGAGATTTAGTTCTATTGGTAAAGAGTAGCTGATTAATTTACTACTGTACTTTGAAACGGTTGGTCAAATAACGCCAATATGCCTTCGAATTCATTATACGAAATCTCTATTCTAAATTGATTAGGCTATGGAATCCCTAAAATATAGATAGAAGCTATTAAATAAAGATACCTTAAATATAGACGAATCCATAATGCGACACTATTGCATGTTGACACAATATTGTGGTTTCTAATGGACCTTTATTTAGTTTAACGGGGGAGAAACCTTTAAAAAAGCACTATACATATATCCTGTGAGAGATACCGTGTTATGTGGGACATTTACCGGACTTAAAGTCGCTCGGTGGCCTTCCTCTGCGCTAGTGCACGGAATGCACCGGTGTCCTCCTAGCGCGACACCCTTGCCCGTCCCACTTGCGGGAGAAGCATGATACATTGTCCCACGTCCTCCGGTTCCTGAGACAATATGCGGCTATACAAAAGGTCTTCATTCCCAGGATCGCCAACTGAACGGTTCGAGTTCTCACTGTAGCCACTCACAACTCTGGAAGCGCGCATCTTATCCGTGCCTAACTCTTTGGAATGATATTCCTAAGATTATGTAGAGTTTTTGGCTATTAAAATCACTGCTACGGGGAGTACAGCCTTAGGGTTCGACATATGCCATTATCGTATTATTCTTCGACGCGATAAAAACACCTTAAAGTACTTTTTTTCGAACAAATATATTTAATAACTGACGATTCATGTACTTCCTTGATCTCAATACTGGTTAAATATGACCTGTGCATGAAATCTTCAAGTATAATGTCATTATTATTTAAACTCATGACCAAACGTTCACTCTCCAAAAATATCGTAATGATTGTGCAGCGATATTCTAGCATAGCATAGTTACCACTTTGGCACCCCTATCTTACTCTTGCGTATAAAACTTGGCGGAGGAAAGCAATCCGGATCTTCATAAATAAACATGAGTTGTTGTTTTATGTTCAAGGATTACACAATATATTTAAAATTGTTTACCCTGAATATTATACATTATCTAGACATGAATAATTTTTTTACACGACTGCAGCATCAAATGCTTGATTTCTTACCAGTTACAGAAAACAATAAACGAAACGTATATTTTTGGATGGTAGTAAATTGAAAACAGACGCTAGTGCTGTCGTAATGTAAATTCCAAATATTGTCATCTTTTTGGTCATAGTATATACTCAGTGGCTCACTGTTTTTCATAGAGCAATTCGCATTTTATGTCTTAACCCTTTCATCGACAGAAAAAAGGATTATGATTATATACTAGCTTAGGATGATCGAGTGAGAACGTATTGAGTAAACACAAGAACAGACAAGAAAGCCAAGGAAACATTTAGCGAAATTCAAGTCTTTACTGTAGAACACTCACAAATAAGACAATATAAGCCTCAAAATTATTTCTAAAGGACTTCCCCTTAACGGAAGCATCCTTCGGCACAATGGATTTGATTCATTACAAAAGATATACATGACAATTGTAATAAACGCCCAAAGGCTGTTATTTTCTATGCATATCTAATTAAACATCTACAATTCAAATACTGCAACATAAACTTTGAGATGCAAAGTTTTACTGGAAGTACTTGGAGTGACTAGAAGTTGGAACGGGGTCATGTCAATATCAAAGTCGTGTAACTGTGTAATTTTACTAAATTCAATAGCGAAACTGTAGTATTTCCCATTCCGTAACATCTACAATCCTAGTAGTTGTAGGAAAGTTGTAATAAGCGTCTTAAGACGTTGGTATTCAATTGGAGAGCACTCGTCTTCAATATCAACGTCGTGATGCCATCTGACCTATTTTACTTTTTGAGGTCAGAGAATTGTAAAATCTGTTCCAGGACCATTTTCCGGAAAAATGTATTGTTTATTGAGTTTTTACAACATAGCAAGAGCCAAGTTATAGGCATAAAGAATACAGAGCGATCGCCTTCCTCATGACCTTGCGAGTCTGAGACTCATCCAGTTTTCGTAAAACCAGTGGATAATATTAAAAGATTACTCAGAACGAATACTATTAAACGTCGGTCTTCAAGCCCAAATAGAACTTCTGTCTAACATACGATTTGGAACAGAGGCCTCGATATTTCCAATGTAATTGGTTTTTTTTTTCTTTGGGACTTTTGGTTTTGGCTAAGGCGGAAACTTGGAAAGAACCAACTTGGAAGATATTACCGTGTTTATTACGACTTTTGCTTACTCAAAACATACAGAAAAGTTCCGAGACCCTTGTAGTAGTAAACGAATGCCTCTTTTCAAGTGTAACAAGCACACCCTTAATTGGAATACAAAAATATACATACATATATTTTTGGAAAAATATCCACAAAGCCCATCACAGCATTGAGCATGCTTACACATACCTACATATTATAATTTCTATATCGAATACGCTCCCATGTCACTTCTATTTAAACTATATGTGCATTCCGAAACTCGCTGTTAAGACTGACAATTCTGAATTCTCAATTGTAGAAAGATTCGGTGGGTAGAATTAAAATTTTACAACCGCCCAACTTTGAAAGGCCCGATCGTTATGTCTAACTTTAAATCGTCATGACGTGTATGAACATGTTACTCGTGTTTGAACTTAGTTCAGTTAAAAAAGTTGAACAAAAACTTCATTATATTATTTGCAAAGCATAAGAAAATTAGCATTCTAAAAAGCAAAGGCATTATGCTTATGACGCTTATGAAACTCTGTTTGATCACTAATATTCTAAATGTTGTCTTATAACGGTGGTCATTTCGAATAAGTCTAAAGTATTCTGCAATACTTAAATAAATTTATACATTATATTCACTGTAGTTGCACAGCATAAAGGGAAATGGAAAAAAGATGTTGTTTATAAATAGTCCCAATATCTTGGTAGTCGGTACTGAAAGTTTTTTAACATGTCTTATAACCAAGCCCGGGATTTAGGATAACCGGAACACAATATGCTCTGCATGCATGTCCTACTATCTAGCCGGGATTTTACAAGTTCCGACCAACATAGCTTTCATAAATTGTATTGTATTGTAAATACCATTATTCTAGGAGGATACAACATTTGAAACAACATCAAACCTGACATTTTCGGCGACACGTTTTGAAAACGGGAGAAAGTTCACTTGCCAGGCCGTGAATGAAGTGATGGTGCAGAATAAGGAACATCCGATACACGCTACCAGGGATCTTGAAGTTTGGTGTAAGTATGATCCTATAAAAATATTTCAGGTTGCCTCAGAACATTTTTACATCTTACTTACCGAACAACCATTCAAGCCAAGTGATGATAATAATGTTATAATGCTATTACAGCATAATCATAAAAGTCCAAAAGTACTACACTTTCTTAACACGAGTTACTTACAAATTATTCTAGATCCTCCAATCGTCCACGTGGGACCACCAAACGTTACAGTCACCGAGGGAGCGAAAATTCTGCTGAAAAGTGAATACGAAAGTAATCCATCTTCGTTGAATGAAGTTATATGGTGAGTTGTTCTTCCGCCTTTAATTTCAATGTAGTGTTAATTAATCATGATAATATTACAATTATATTTATATAATCTTCACAACTGAAAACAGGCCTAAGATTTGCAACCTTTTTAAACCAACCGAGGAGTACGAAATTATAACGTTAGTTGATTAATATCCAAAGATAAATAAATGAATTAGTACACAAAATGAAACATAATATTAGTTTATCACGCTTATCCCAAACTTATCTTTTTTATCTTTGAATTTGTGAATGCTGCCATTTTTAATCGTTACCACAACGTAATAAGAGTCACCATCATGATACTCTTAATAATAAATTTTATGAATCAATTCAATGGGAGAGAATAGCACAATATATTTCGGCATCATACCTAAATGACTTCGCAAAGCAAAAAGAATTATCATATCCACGAAATTGTGTTCCCGGCGGAATAGGGCCATTAAATTTCATGATGAATGTAGTTATTATATGGAAGAATGTACGTCTGGCGCTTATACAAGTGTGACAGGCAATAACGGTACCAATTATCATCCAAGCATCCGGAAAATTAGCCACCTCATTCCCGAAACAGGGATATCTCTTTACTGGTTTTTTATGTCATTGAATATTTGCATAAAGTTAGGGAATGTATAATGGATGTTCATGATTTAAACTCTCTAAGGTTGTCGATCAGATAAGATTATTAAGTAAATTAGCTGCCTACCCCAACTTTTGATTATCGCCCCGGTTTACTGGTATAAAATATCAATTGACATTCAGTCGACTCTTTGTTAACAACAATGAAGTATAGGTAATGCAAATTTAGATTAACATATGAATGTTGTATTCATCTTCATAGTTAAGTTTAAAGCCATTTAAAAATACTAGAGCTATAACTACGAGACTAAAATATTAAATTATTGAACCAAAAAATCTTATCGAAGATTTGAAATAATTTGTTAGCACTACTAGATTACAAAACTCTCCGATTACTTTCGTAAATCTTCTCCGTTGAAATTAAGATCTTCTCCTCTACCTATTGTCTTATTGCACCAGGTTCCGTAACGGGCAAAGAGTCCAGGTCAACGACACTAGCCACTACCAGGGAGGAACAACGGATCAGCACGCTCTTATTATACTGGATGCAAGGGGAGAAGACATGGGGAACTATACCGTCCAGCTGGCCAATGCCGTGGGCAATGGCACCGCTGAAGGAACCATTGAAGTTAATGTGCTTTGTAAGTATAAAAACATAATTACATTCTCATTGACATTTCTCATTGATATTTTCTCTAAACACTATTTGCATAGGAATAAACTAAATCATTTATTTTGTTATGTTAGTATTCCTCAGATCATTTCTGTAATCTCGCCGCATACAACATAAGTCAAATTAAATATTTGTTTTTATTGTCACTGAATATAGCATGCGCCTTTTCTTACAAACCTCAAAAAAATTGTATTTTTTTCCACTACAATAAATATTATACTTCCTACTAGATACAGATATCTGGCATGGAACTCAATTTAAAATTTTATATATTATATAATTTTATACATAATTATGATTTATTTTAGGAGTGCTTTGCGTTAATTTTGTTTCGTCGTTTGAATATTGCATAAATAAACCATTGTTTTCCCGCAGTCAAACCACAAGTACGTCTAACCATGAGTTCCGAAAGTCCAATTATGGAGACAGACCACAAGAACGTGACATTGACTTGCGAGGTGGTGTCCGGAAACCCGCCAATTCTGGACGAAGTCATCTGGTATTTGGATGGAGAGGTGTTGAAGTATCTGCCGGATTGTAACGGAACTGATGGTATATATCCTGAAATTTTAGTCTCAATCATACAAATAAATATATTTATGTGTATGTGCTCTATATGATTTTTTCAGAGAACCTCTGTAACGAAGTTGATCCCTCGATGCTGTTGCTACAAGATACCACTAAGAGCTTCCATGGAAACTATTCCTGCAAGGGCAAGAACTCTGCTGGCTGGGGCAACGAGAGCCAATATACTGAACTTGTTGTGAACTGTACGTAATTGTGAATTATATGTAGATGTTAACATTAAACTTCTATGTTTATATTATTTAAAATTTATTATTTATTATTACTAATTTGTGTAAAATAAAACAAAACACCTAGTTAGTTTTAATTTTTTTAGAAATATTTGTTATAATTAGTTGTATGTTGTAAAACGATATTTATTTCCTATGTTTATTATTGTATTATTATCAATTTTTACTTATTACGAGAAGTATTTATGTTCAAATTAAAGTTCTGCGTGTTAATTTACATGTATTTCAAAATTGTATGTTTTACGACCGATGCCAAAAAACCGGTAAACATGATTGCAGATCCGCCGGGGCCGGCTAAGTTGACTTACTCTCCGTGGCGCGTTGTGAAAGGAAAATCTTTGGTTTTGAGCTGCAGTATACAAGAGAAGGGTCGACCTGAAGCTCACAGGTAGGAAACCGTCAGAAACCCGGTACATAAATAAATATCAGACTCAGGAACAATAGTGAGGTGTAGTAACAGAAAAGTAATAACAGAATAACATGAACAGGATAGTATAGGTATATAATTTTCTGCTGATTTAAGCTGATGAGGTATCATTTACATATTCTACTAAAATATTCTACTAAAATCAGATATACTCTTATGTAGATGACGAAAACTTTATTAAACTGTCACCAGTCCTAGTTATAAGGGTGTCTGTAATCAAATAAGATACGTGTCGAATAATTTTATAACATTTAAAATTTAATAATTTTATTAACATTATGTCCATATATTATAATTCAAGGTATAAATTATAATGTACCTATGTGTTTATTGTATTTGGGCGCCGCTCAGATATATAAAACGGGAGGATTTAAATTTGAAAATTAACAAATGAGAACTTTGCCATGTAAACCTGATATTTCCTTGGATATTTGAGGGTGATTCTTAGTTGAAATAAACAAAGAGATAAAACTTAGCGTAATTTCACTGAATCCTTTGCAACAAATCACTAATATTTTACCTAAATTGTAGGTTTCGCTGGCACCGCGGCAATAGAGTAGTCAGCGATATTGTTTCCCAGAACTGGACCATAGATCCCGTGACCGTGGACCATCGCACTAATTTCTCCTGCAGGGGCATTAACTCCGGAGGTGAAGGAGATGCGGCAATTGTCAATATCGACGTTCTAGGTATGATCTATTTAATATTTATAATTGTATATACGTATATTATAATCGACACTAGATTTAATATATACAAATATGAAAGAATTGATAAAGAGAGTAAAAAGCATTGGAAACAATAAAGAAATATTAGTAACCCAGCAGTACAGGTAGGCAAATTTCAATCAAAGTGTGAGTTCTTCTACCATCCTTCTTCCGTCCTTCTTCCGTCATTCTACCATCCTATGCTACAATCCTTTGAATTTCAAAAGCAACCTCAAAGATATCTCCAGGCCTGAAATCAGCTATGCCCATTCAGCTATTACTAGCAAAAAAATCAGAAAACTCCGTATGCTTTTTGTGTTTTCCCTTCTATTCAAATCAAATTAAGTTAGTGGTAAGTTAGTCTGAATTTTCATTATAGAAAAGAAATATATCACTTGTTAAATAAATATGGATCAAATTCAGTTATTATAATATTAATAGAAACTATACCCATTCTAAATAACGTTTTGTAATCATCTGTGTTCAAATCTTAACTTTGCCTAAAAGTTATTTATTTTCGTACTTTCAGCGCCACCAAGCTTCAAGTACAACATGAACCAATACAGCGGAGCCCTTTACAAGTCACAGGTAATAAAAATCATCATCGCAAGTAATAAAAATAATAAAAATGCACGAGTACACCACAACATTGTAGAATATTTAAAGTGAGTACATAGATCTATTCAGATGACGGTCTGTACGACATAGGCTGGAATTGAATTATGGACGCTTTTATTGCTTATATTATGCTCTCTAAGGTTTCTCGTTAAAATCCTGATATGTGTATTAAATTTGCGCAATTTATCCTTAACATATCCCACAGCATAATTATATCAACTGAGTCAAAAAGTTTTAAATTTAATTGTCGTTAAAACAGATAAAAAGTAGGTATTACGTAACATATCTCCTCTATGAGGAATAAGTATAGTAGGTTCTCACGTTGCACCAGTTACCTTATACTTTCCATCACGGATTAAGTTGACCTTATCGCCATCCCTGGACACAAATTCAGATCCCGAACTATGATTAGGAATTTCAAGTAAGAAGTAAATTATTCCTTCATTAAATTTTCAGAATATTTCACTATCGTGTACGGTGGAATGCGCTCCGCTCTGCAGCGTGCAATGGCTCAAGGATGGGCAGGTTATAGATCCCGAGAAGACTGATCGTTACTATGTAGTAGAACGGAAGATCGAGCCACAATTCAATAGAAATGACTTTGAAGCAACAGAGTCTACTTTGGTAAGTTGTAAGGATTATAGGTGAAATGCTATCGCTGCCCATAGGCATCCATAGACACCCATAGGCATTTAGTTGTGCCTAGGCAGACCGCGCCATACCAGGTTTATTCGCCTCTTAAGACACCCTTTTTATTCGACACCAAGTCGGAAGGTTTATTCTTACTACGACTCGACACGGTTTTCACCGTTATATCACACGGTTTTTTATATGTACTATGTCTTATCTGATGTTACAATGTGGTGAGCGGTCTACTTCAACTGATGAAACTTTCCATAAATGTACCTATACAAGATCCAACCAATTTATGGAGTCAAATAAATCAATTATCATATTCGAATTGAAGTTACGTTAATACGTATTTTTGATATAAAGTTGAACAATCGAATATTTGTCCTAAACCGTTAGTTCCATAAACGATAGATTTTTATATAATAAAATCGCGATAGAACGAATGCCATTTTTTCACCTAAAACATAGGATTACGTCAGATAAATAATATATTTGAAATGGCTTATTTTAAATTACTTTTCAATAGTTTATCGATTTGTACTTGCTGCAATTTCCACTGCAATACCATACACGTATGGCCATCACCGACGAGTAGTACACGTGCAATGCCGTGCATGCACGATGTCCTTCATCCTCTTCCTCCATCCTTCGCTGGCCTTCATCCTCTCGCGTGTCTCGGCGCGCAGCACTGGAACATGTCGGCGTGGCCGGGCGGCGTGCTGGCGCGCGCGGCCGACACGGCGCGCTACACGTGCCGCTCGTCGCGCAACGCGGCCGGCCCGCCCGTCAACTCCACCACCAAGTTCGCGGTCGAGTGTGAGTCGCACTTGCTTACTTCACGGTTTTGCAACATTTCATTGTCCTAGTATATGTCCATACATATGAATAATATATAGATGCATATAGACGGCCACCTGATTACAAGTTAACAAGGCTTATTTTAAGGTAATCAGACGGCTACTAAACTACATATAAATATATAGCCACATAAATATTTTTTACACCCTGACGCAGAGCAAGTGCTCTCATCACACAATTTATTATACAACTTTGTTTGCAAAGAGTACTTCATGTGAGATGTTCGTCTACTATTACTATAAATAGAAAAAAAACTTATATTGATACACTCATTAATTTAGTTGTATATATGTATGTATATATGTATGTATATATGTATGTACCTATGTATATTGGCACACCTGTAAATATAAATTGCTGCGCAGCGCCATTTATGCAGAACGATCGAAACAACTATGTATAATTTAAATTGAAATTTCAATTATGAATAATTATTGACATACCAACTTTTTAATGCATTCATAATACAACAGGTACGATTTTGCCATCTAGAATTAAAAAGTTATTGTTTACGCCATCTAATGAAGTGATAGGAAGGAACAATGACATTTTATTTACGCTGGCATATACATAATACATCATAGACAGCCCTAGTTCAATACCAGTTACATTTTCCGTGAATATTGTTTTATTTATTAATCAAACAAACA
>DWDW01000234.1:0-16481 GCA_018245635.1 Mimoniades versicolor eupheme | reverse complement strand
TTTATTACGAAATTGGTTTTCGAAAGTCGAAATCGGAAGAAGGTAACATTTGGTGTGTAAAAGGAAAAGGAACGACAACAAATTAAGTAACCGATTAAACTTCAAACAGTCGCTTGTGTTTTTTTTAAATAAGCAATTTGAGGTCTGAAAGGTACTCAACAGAGCTGCTGTAGAACGAAGCTCTTACTCGTAAGACACTCCGAACGCTGTCAATGCTTAACGATCAATATTTACTCATAAACATAACCAATTGCTTTTCGTATTTTCCAGATGATATGTTCTAATACAGTTAAACTTACTATAAATATGTATTCCATATATACCAGAATATGAAGTTTAGTAAACTTAAAAGGAATTTTCAAATTGTTCACTTATTGACTATTTTGAGTTATATTTTTATACCAAATTTCAATTAAAATATTTACGCACGCATAGATTAATATTTCTAGGATAAATAGTTGTAAAGTCTGATTCCTAAAACCAAAATGTATAAGTAATATTATGTGATAAATAATATTTCACGAAGAAGCGTCAGACGAAAATAATTTATTAGATTTTTATGAGCAATTAATAGCAAAAAGCTTTTCTCCAAATAAAACTATGTAATCAGTTAAATATTTGAGAACGTTGTCTCATAAGTTGTCGAAATCTAATCATATAAATTATCATGATTTTCCTCATCATTATTATCATAAGCAATGAGCTTATCGCTCAATAAATCACAGGCTTTCTCTCAGAATGAAAGAAAAAATAGCCACAGTATACCACGCTAGTCAATTGCAGATTAGCAGATTTACCTACATTACAGATCACGCCTGTAATCCCCTAAGAGGTAGGCAGAGGAGGGCAGTACACTCACACGATTTATTAGTTAGGTTTACGTCAAATTGTGCAATAGATGGTGATTCTATTGCCATACACCGAGCACAAATCCAGACTCCGAGCCACTGCTGGAAAATCTAAATTAGAAAAATCCTATAATACTTGACCCGGGATTTGAACCCAGGACCTTCGGATCGGTAGTTGCGCTTGCAACCACGACCAACGAGGCAGTCATGATTTATCAAAACTTTTAATGAAATAGAAATTTAAAATTAAAATATAATCTTTTCGGAAGTCACTTTGTAACCGCTAAAAGAAATACACTTCCAGACGTACTCGTATTTTTAATACATATTTGACTATGTGTACTGTAAATAAAATCTTTCTTTGAATTTATTATTCAACGTTTCGTTTATTTGCGTTGGCTCATGTGAGCGATTCTTGATAAGACTTTTGATATTTACATATCTAAGGGGTTTCAAGCTTTGTTGAAACCGATGCGAATTTGACGCGGCAAGTGGAATAAATATATTGATATTTTGAAGCAATAACTTTGAAAAAGCATGAACATTTCGTTAGTTACACTTAACCGTCACTTTAATATAAAAAACCTTTTTTTTTGACCCTTTTATCGTTCCACTGCTGGAACATGGGTCTCCTCTCGGAATGGGAGGGGCAAGGCCATAGTCTGCCACGCTGGCCAAGTCCGGGTTGTTCAACTTATACCTTAGAGCTATAAAATTCGATAAACGTTTCAATCTCACCGGTCTACGAGCACCTATGTGTACCGACAACTTAATCGCCTAAATTGAAAAAGGATACTTCCACGGGCTAAATGATTAATATCGCAGATGCTAGATACAACGGACAGTCCAAAAGAAAACAGGACGGCAATGAGCCAAATCAAAACACGCGAGGTGTTCCTCATATCGTTCCAGTAAACACATAATCTTAAAAAGTATTAAAAAGCCGATGGTAATCATATTAAGGCAACTACGCTTCGAGAACGAGTAAAAACGAAAAAAAGATACATATATCCATTAAAAACTGGCGCACGCTTAACGAAGCTTCTATGACGTTAAAAAAGGTAAATAGAGTTCATAATCTATCGGGCGACACGGATAGACCCGAGTCATTACCGTCCACTCGCGAGGAGATTGAAATATTAACGGCAGTTTTCTTTACATATGATTGCTTTAAAGCGAACATCATGTCTGTACTTCCCCGAAGGGGTGGGCAGAGTTTAGTACTCGCACATTTCCCTTGTAATGGTAATCGTTCTGTGGAATAGTGGGGATGATTATTTCTCAAATACAATGCGATTGTTGATGGATGCAACAGCCAAGGGACATCTGCACTCACGTGTCCTCGATAAATATGTCTCATACCTACTGGCTGACGCGGGGATGAAATCTCTCGGATATCGTCATTTATATATGAAGAGAGTGATGGATGTTGAAGTAATATCTATGTTTCATAAGGGTTGAGATATTTGTCGTTCGTTGCCCTTTGCCTACCCATAAGGGAACTGGCGTGACAATATAAAAGTAAACAGATCGGATGATTAAAGATTCATAACATATATATTATCTGCATCGATATTAAGAGCACAACTGTGTTCATTTGTCTAACGTCTGACAGGCAATGGGCAAAGGACTTTACGGTAGTCGAGATGGGAAATGAGAAATTTAAAGAGTTATTTCCATCATAATGTAGTTTAATAAATTCATTTAATAATTCTTACTAATTCATAATAATTCTTACTAATTCATAATAATTCTTACTAATTCATAATAATTCTTACTAATTCATAATATTCATAATAATTCTTACTAATTCATAATATTCATAATAATTCTTACTAATTCATAATATTCATAATAATTCTTGCTTATTCATAATCATTCTTGCTAATTCATAATAATTCTTACTAATTCATTGTTAATATTTCCATATTTGTCGTACTATACCAAACTAGATACTTTCATAAGATACGTAAAAAAATATGGATGAAAGTAATAATAGATAATGTAAAAGAAGTAGTAAGGAGCTTTGTAAGAATAAAGATATTTGGAACTTTATGATCACTGCCCACCTCATAAGTGATCTGACGTGATTATGTAATAAATAGGTACAACCGTAATATACTAAGTAATAACACCGATAGTAAAGGATGTTGACGTTCGTGTGTTTTATCAAGACTTTCGTATTTGTTATACTTACTAATTCTACGCACTCCCGTTTATTTTCTTTTGTATATTCTCATGAGTATCACGGACAAAAATAAATATTCGTCTATAACAGTACACAAACGCGTATCTTATGTTTGTTTCGACAAAATACAACTATTTTATTAAGTCATTACCAGTTAGATAGTTAAGTAAATAAGAAATAAATAAAAACTTTTATATAAATTAACGAAATAGGTATATACAATGTGTAACAGACTAAATGTAATAACTACCATACTCTCTGCCTATCCCGCAAAAGTCTTGGCATGAAGGTATAATAATTATAATAAAATTAAAGATTTAATTTAGCATTTACTAAATATTTTTAATCCTTTTACGCGTACAAATATAACATCGAAATATATTGAATTGAGGCAGAATTTTCCTGTGAATGCTCTAGCTTTTCATGCGGGAAAATATTCAAGTTTCTCTTAAGAAATACGAAGGAAATGAACGGATAAAATGTAAGCCATTACCTAGTGGTGTATTAATCAACTCTTCAATACATTGGCAGCGCTCCGCAGCAATACGTCTTAAAAGAGCTTCTTAGTAAAAGGATATGTTCGATGAATTGGTACATAATGTTAACATTGAAGTGTCGTACAATCGTCGAAGAGGTCGGTCACAGACGGCCTGAACTCCATTAGTGAGTGTTGGACGATGGCCAGACTGGACGGCACAAGCAGGACTTTTAATTTTGCACTAAGAAATAGTTGTGCTGGAACAAATTTTGTACATGGGAGACAATTTTCTGGATGATGTTTCAAGAATGTGTTTTAGAATATGTTTCTAGAACATGTTATTCAGAAATGTTTCTAGTACATGTTGTTAGAACGTGTCTAGAGTATATTTCGAGAACACATTTGTAGATCATTTAGGACGTGGTATTGACAGTTTAGGTTAATTTAGAACTCGAATTAATAGTTTAATATAAGCCTTAACATTCTTGTTTTGTAAGTAAACCCATGCTATAGTGGAAATAGCAAAGACAATGTTATTTCTCTCATATGTGATTTACATAATGTCACGCCTCTAATCCTCTTTTATTTGAATCTTTTATTTGATCACAAAACATCATATTATATATTCTTAATCTAGCCAAAATCATACCTGTGTATGTATATACATATATATGTATATATACGCAAAATGAACTGCAATCGGTATTATTCCCTCTATAGACCTGACAGACTAGGAGAAACAAGGTAGAAGAAAAAAACTTTGACACTTTTTAATAAGTTGCAATCATTACATTAGGCAAAGTCCCTAAAATTGTGATCTTAACACGAGACATCTGGTCGAGTGTGACTTAATTACGAAACACATGATTCATTACAGATAATATTATAAGATTTTAAATAACTGTTAAGGATAATTATAGGTATAATCTTTCAAATATGTACCTACATAATATCCGCGTAATTCGTTACAAATTAAGAAAAACATCATCAAATTAATGTCTTATCTGTGTCAGTCGGAGATTGTGTGGCATTTCATAGACAATAACAAATATAAATGTTTATAGAGGCATTTCCAGGTACCTACGGACTAGTTCCGTGCTAAAATTCTGTGTAATAACGCAGACATGTGCCGTAAGCCGCGAATTAAAAATTGTTGTCCACTTGGAGCCGCGTGCGAGGATGCGGGGAATAATTGAACCTCTACCGTTTGTTCTTGGAGGGCTTTCGGAACTGCAAAAAGCTTGCGCACTACAAAATGAACGTTGAATTTGTCATTTTCATTTGCAGTTAACGTTTTATTTAATGTTTTTGTATTTAATATATTGTGTCTCCATGCTCCACTGACCGAGCGTATTATTAGCGGATTTATTTTCTAAGCAATGATAGTTTAGTAGTTTAATGTCCAGTCTAGGTAAAGTTAATGTCTAGGCCCTAGCCATTGACCTTTTCATACTAAGAGAAGAGGCGTGTCCACGTGCATTTATTGTAATTACTTTTTTCTCTCGACATTCTAATTTAAATATATTTGACGTGTAATTAAGCTATTGACATTAAACATAACATTGCTAGAAAACATAAATATTAAATACATAATGGATAATATTGTTGTATATTATTTGTTTTTTGTTCTTGCAAATGCTGAATTAATTTCAAAGTTACATAACTGCACACCATTGTTATGGTAAAATGTATGTGTTCTTTTGTATTGTAAACATATATATCTGACTATATTCTTGCAATAAATTATTGTTATTATTACACAATACGTAAAAATAGCGACAGAAAGATATATTTACTTTTGATGAAATACATAGAATATTCGACTTTAATATATACTAGGGCCGCAACATCTCCGTTCTCCGACAAGTTAAACCCAAGTAACACAATTTATTCGTACAAAGATAGTTTCAATCTACAGAATGGGATAGGAACATTTGAATTGTCATAACATTTACGGTTACTACGCTTTGTGGTCAACAGTCTACTACTATGAAACAGACATGTCATCTGGTGGTATGTGGTCCCCATTACTCGTAAGCATATTCAGTCAATGGTATAAGTATATATAGCTATAAATATCTAATCTTTATTGAACTTCTTTTGTATTCCTCACTCTCTTAAGAATATATAGGTAATTCCTCTACGTAATATTATTCCTATAAGCTTATTCAATGAAAAATCATTTTAACAATTAATATATTATCACTCCAAATTCCTTAAGAGGTAGTTAGTAAGTACACATTTTCGTGTGCCTCTATCCTTCTCAATTCATTTATCTCTTCATACACACAGTTCGGTCGTAAATTTGTACAACTAATATCTTACATTCAAATTTGTTAATGGAAACACAAAAAAAAATAACTTTAATTTGCCGCAAATGAAAGCATCACTAAAAACAGTTACAAATCCATAGTATTTCTATTAATTCACACAATAATGAAGTTGGTTTAATTCGAATATTCCAATTTATATCTCTTTGTGTCAAACGTACACACGAATGTTTCGTTCATGCAATAATACACCACTTGTTTACGGTTACAACAGCCGCACAGGCCGGACTCTGACAGTGGGATAATACCTACCGTAATATCGTACTGCCCATATACTGGATATTTTACATAAGCTTTGCTTCGGCCCGATGTCCCTCAGGCGTAGTGTAATGGAAATAAAATATCTAGTTGATAACACGGATGGGATTGGTTCCGAGCTAGGTAATGTTGCTTTCAGATATTTCGCTTTATTGAAATAAGTTGACCGTATGTTAAATCACATTAATATGCTACTGAGATAATGTTTAAATGAAACTGCAATTATATTTTTTAATTTTCAGAACCTTTAAATGTTAATTATGTTTATCGCTACAAGTCTGACAGCCTGGTCATACATACATTCGTAATCGAAATCACATTTATGAGATGATAATGAGTACACATATTAGACGCATAGCCACATTTTATTGCGAAATTTCTATAACGAATGTAATTCTTCGTATTATAATTTTGTTACTGAATTGACGAACGTCTGTGTCATGAGTTACGTTACAAAATGTGGGTATGTGAGCTATAAGACATTCACAGTTCACCATTCAATCAACCCCAATCCTTTTTGGGCTCGTAAGTACCGCCCTACGCGGCTGCGAGTTGAGTGGTACAGATTTCATGTCCAGTCCCCGAGGCGTCGGGTAATAGGCAAAGTTTCACCTTGCCGTGCTTTGTTCGTTCCCAAAATAGAGTTTCACTTCTCCGCCCGAGGGACGTCTAATTAGTCGAATTGCTAATTAATTTATAATATAGATATTGAAACTGAAGTTAAAATTCCTGTTTAAATATTTGGTATTTTAAATGTATAAAACTTATTTATAATTATCACTATGAATCGTTTTGTTGTTCCCCTATTTGACGTGGGTTTCCTATCTATATGAAAAGACCATGGGACCGAAGGGCAGACATGTTGGCAAAATTTAGCATATACATAGATTACACATGGAATAAATAAAATTATGGAGATCTCTTATTTATACTGATTTCCTCGCGATGTTTATTCAGTTCACTTATATTAATTGAACAGAAATCATGTGTAGTAACGATAAAGGTAAATAGCTAAAACTGATCACAAAAGCATTAAAACAACGAACAGACACAAATAACAGTTGTTATTGGCACCGTTTCCGAACGAATCAGGCGTTTAGTTATCGTGAACGACTGACGCGACTTTCGACATCTACTGCGAGGAGATAACGAAACAAAATATTCCTCCAAGGAAAGATACCAGAATAAATCACTCCCGATCGTCATGGCACGAACAATCCTATATCTGTAAAGCGCTTGCTCACACCAAGGGGACATATCAGCTTATCTCTTGACGACTGAAAGTGCACTTCGAGCTATTTGTCAAACTTTTGCTCGCTAACGAAAATACAGGCCACAATCTACCGGCTCATCTTGAACCCTCGTTACTCTTTCATAAAGTTACAACCCGTACTCAAGTTGTACCCAACGTGGGCGGCTGTGGCTCTTATTAAATTGGCGTTGTTTGCGACAGATTGTGAGTATCATCTCATGTATAATTCAGAAACGACGAGTTTGAGTCGCGCGGAAACTTAGTCTGCGACTGTGATGCAGTTTGTTGTCCCATATGAGAGATTGCAGGGAATAAATGAATATTTGCCACCGATAGCATTCCTGTTTGCGTAACCGACTAGTATACTTAAAACTTTTTGTTTGTATGTTTTCCAAACGACAGCTCAGTAAGTTATGGAACTCCTGTATTTTAAAATATTTTCTGATGTCAGTACGTTATCTGAAAAATAACAGAAATTGATATTAATTTAACTTAATTTAAATGTATTAAAGTAAATAGAAAATTTAATCATGGTAGGTGGTTAGATTTTGCTGCACGTGTCAAATACAACTAGAAACTTGGCTAGAAAGTACGAGTATCTATATGAAATGTTAATAACGTTACTTGCTTTAATAATTATGTAATATTTCTTTTATATCTAAAGTAAAATAGCGCTGTTTAAAAATCATAATGTTTCTAACCATCTTTGAGACAGTTGATCAAAACATTGTAATAAACGATGCTCATATTACAATTTAATAATTTCGAATCATAGGAATGTAGCATCGGTAGCATGTAAAGTTTTATAAAGTTAGCTTTTGTCTACCTGCTGTTTGATTATTTAATATAGGTGTGTAGGATGGAGGAATAAAAGTGGCGTCCAACAATAATTATATTTATCTTGAACGATATAATGCGGTATCGCCGAGGGATTGGAGCAGACTGTGAGTCTTAGGTAGTCACGCCTCGCGCCTTCATACGCATAGAACCAAATGCGCTGAAGGCACTTATATTCAAGTGCAACTCCACTTACGAATCATAGTGACATACCTATGTCCCTACAAAGATTTTATGCTTTTAAATTCTACCCAAATTAAAACTATTAGTAAATAGACTTCACCTAGAGGCAGTGGTTAATCATCTAGAGAACAAGAGAGAAAAAGCTTTACCAACCAACGATTTGTATCCGAAAGAGAAATAGGTTTTTGCTTACCAAACGGATAATGACGAATTATACTTACTTTGTGGAAAATTGGAATTATCTACAACTTTTCAGGGACGAACCCGTCCCAGCCGAGAAATTGGGACTCAGAAAGCAGTTGCTGTGGAACCAAATTGTTATTTAAATTGTTTAAGAAGCAATTAAAAACAAGATAAGCCCAGATATTATAAAACCTCGGGACAACTTTTAATTTATCCACAAAACTTGAGATTAACTTACAAATGGACCATGCTGTGTTACTTTTTGTCATCCTTTTCTTTTCTACGAAAATAACTTATTCTCATGCAATCATTTTTATCACAATATCATTATTATGATTGATATTATCATTATTATCATTGATATAATACGGCAATGTAACGATGTCATGGTCTTGTATTGCTTGTACTCGCTGGTTAGTACCTACCAGCAAAAAATATACAACCTTATTAAAATGTATTTGTGTCACATCAGATAACACATCAACGTCTTAGATTATTTCTACTACTTTATTTGAATGATGATCACGTTAAATCTGTAAGGACAGGTATACCTGGCGCTTGTTCTTACCTATCCGCTCAGTGACTGACGGCAGTGACGAAATGAAAAGAACTATAATAATTTTGGTGATCGCTATAAAAACTTGTTTACACACTCCAATCGATTGTTGAATTCCATATCAATCTAGTTCGATCGCTCATGAAGTTATGTGACCCAATTAGCCGCGTTCGGGACGACACTTCGGCACGTTGATTAAGCTGTCGTCCGGAGTATTTTGCACTAGCAAAAGCTTCGCTCTCATATGTTTGTTTATTCAAACATGTGAATTGACAGTCTAGACTCCACTCCTCCACTGTAATGGACCTGGTGTGATCATACAATAATAATAAAAATATTTGTTTGTTCGTATTCAAACCTTGGATATTACGATTGAATGTTACTGGTCGAGTGGGTCGTTGGTTGAGTGGCTCCTCATTGGTAGAGTGATTGTAAGAGCGACAGCAGATCGAAAGGTCCTGGGTTAAAATCCCGGATCGGGTACTATTAAATTTATATGACATGGAGTTTGTAGTTAAAATTTCTAGTAATGCTACGGTTTTGGATTTGCGCCCGATGTATGGCAATACGATCACCACCTATTCCGTAGTGGGACGTAAACGTAACTGCTGAAACATGGGAGTGTGCTGTACTCCTCCGCCTATCTCTTCAGGGATTACAGACGTGATGTTACGTTTATGATTGATAATTTTTGAATATTTTAATTGATGCACAATATGTGCTCTTAAACATTGTCCGTTCATTCATATCGTTTACAAGTTTATGCTAAGGATATTATGTAGAACACCAGAAAGTTCTTTATATTTAGCGTTATAAAGATCGTTATGTACATTACTTTCAGCAATTTCACTGAACATGACAGCCGCCCTTAACTAATCAGGGCTCAAATAATCCACAAAACCCAACAATGACAGTTTCACATACAATTAAAAATTAACATGTCGAAAGGGCCGGCGGCGCCCGTAACATTTGAATATTCATCAGTTGCCGTTAACACAATAACATCAACAAGTTTGTTGACGATGGAGGGCGCGTTGAATTAATATTAAGTGGTGTGCTAATGCCCTCCTCGGATGTGAAGTCACGTGGCGTTGTGTTGACGAGCCAGAACTTTAATAAAGAGCATACCGGGATTAAGCCTGTTACTTTGAAGACGTCCCTCGTGTGTCTAAGCGGCTTAAATTTTTTTTATTTCCTTCACCATTTTTCACATTTTAAAGATTACTTTAATAAGACTATTCTAGTCTGCGCGAACAATGTGTTATTAAAGTCGTTTTATATTAAAGTAACATCACGCCTGTAATCCCCGAAGAATTAGGCAGAGCAATGTAGAATACTCCCATGTTTCACCAGTTTCTTTTACGTCCCACGATGGAATAGGTGGTGAACCTCAATAGGTTCACCACCTAGTTTCTACGTTTCGACGTTTCTAGTAGTGGCTCGGAGTCTCAATTTTTGCCCGGTGTATGGCAATTGGCTCACTACCTATTCTATGATAAGACGTAAAAATAACAGGTATATCTAATATAGGACTTTTCTACACTCCTCTGTCTACCGCTTCGTAGATTACAGGTTTTTGTTGATGTTACCCTTTTAATATTTTAAGGGTTTTAAATGTTGTAATCTTTGTGTTAAAAGTTAATAGCACAACCGTTAAAAAGGCTTTTTTATTCGTACTTCAAATTTTAAAACTATAAAACTATATATAGATAGGTACTTATATTGTTATGCTACAAGCCGATAAATGAAAGCAACGTGGCCCATCAAGAGAGGTTTACGTTAGATGGTTATATAGTTATCGTTATATGATTTATGTTACGTTATGGTTTATATTACGTTACTTTTGTCGGTAATTATGTTCTCACGAAATCATAATTTAATCCGAAGTTTCGTTATTACCCTTTTATTTACTTTAAACTTGAGAAACAACGGGCGGCATGACACCGTTCAAGCATCGACTGCCAATAGATTCGAGTAGTTGATAGTTGTCAGCGAGGCTTAGTGTGGTGCGGCACAGCTTGTGCGGCTGATTACTACAATAGACCGCTTTCTCTAACGCAAGGATCCTTTATGAACATATTCTTACCAATTACTCTAATATCTGAATCTACTGTCAATTTAGCGTTACTAATAAGACTATTTGTTACGATCGTTGAAAGACAATGCTTATGATTGCTTCTCGACAGATCCTACTGGACTTATAGTAATGACGTTATCTTATAATCTATAATTTATTGAATAAATGTGTTAATCATTATGATGAAAGAAGACTTTATTTACCGTGTATATCATGAAAAGGTTTTACGTATAAAAGGTTATTATTTATCAAGCTCATTAATGTAATGCAATAACTTTAAAATTACATTGCTACGTGTGATGAGAGATCATTATGAGCTGCAAAGTTTGCCATTTTTAAGATACATTGACCCCCGATGCCGATGATAGTGAGAATATTTCATCAAAATCACCAAGTTTTAAACATCAGCTTGTAATAAGACGGGCGCAGATCCCGGACATTTAAAACCTCGGCGTCGTAAATCAAGTGCCCTCGCCTCCCGCGTCGCCTATAAAATTGCTTCTGGTTATTAAAAGTTTCGTCCCTTAATTGTGAATCCGAAGCGAAATTCTTATTGCGGCTAGAGGGTCCCGAACTACGCGGAGGTCACTAAGTCCCATTTACGTCGGGCCCTATTATCCCTTCGGAACATATTGCCATTATTGGTTGACCTTTAATGGGTATCACCTCGCATAGTGGTCAGGTCAATTGTTGTAAGTTATTACTTATAATGTCAGGCGAGGCTACGTGGCCTTTTTATTACAGCTGTAATGGTTTTTGGTGTCCGGGAACGTTTGTAATATCAGGTCCCATAAGCTGTACTTACATATTTAACACAGCGAAATCAGAAAGAAAGACGATTAGAAATTGTACAGGCAGGTCTTTTGGGGAAAGCAAACAATCTCGTGAATATAAAGTGTGATTATATGTAGATTATACTGTTTATGTAATAATATTATATTATGTGATCACGCCAGTGTTTTGATGGAGTAGGTAGGGAACAATGTGTTCCAAATATCTCTACCCTTACAGACCTGATGTACTTCTTCTACGTTCATCACTCACTTCATATATGCAGGCCGGATTTGACAACTTCTGGCTCTTTCGTCAAAGTTTATCTAGGCTAATTGGTCGAGATGGGAGAGTCTTAGGCTCTCTCGGTACTCGCATCCATCAAAAACGACAACACGGAATACAAACGGAATACAATGCAAGTGATTTTTTATACCTATGTATTTTTTCTTCTCTTTATTCTCTTTATTTCATCTCCATTTACATCATCATCTTATTCTTTCTACATGTCCGAACCATCGATCCTAAGCCATAATACCATATAAATCTTTTGATTTTCAACGAGAAGAGAATTCGTTGGCGCAAAAACAGATTATCATCCAATATTGAGTTACGCCCTCAATTAATTGGAAAAACATTTTAATAAGAAATAGCCTATGGGCGTACCAATTATGTAAAATGGCCCGTAAACAAAAGCTGTCTGAAAATGACCTCATATAACTCCATACCAATCAAAACGTTACTTGTAAATATTGTATAAATCTGAAATCAACACAATATTTCAATATGTGTAAAGTAACTGAGTTCTATTTTCAACGTTTTCTTTCAAATTTTTGTTCTTTTGTTGTTGAAGTAGTGAAATCAGCTGACTAGATTTTTTTAAAGCTAGCTTTAGGGGCAAATTAAGCCTTTTGTATATGGTACTCGTATAAACATAAAATGGGCCTGTTTATAAATGTCTGAATCCATTAGCAAAACAAATTACTCGATGTCATTAAGGATTTTTCGCTTTGTTCACAATCCATTGCTCCTCCGAGCCCTCTCGATGTGTTAATTATCAATTAATTCAGCCCTGCGCGGCGCTTAATGTGAACATAATTTTTTCCCTCCGATCAGGCTTTGGCGGCGATCTTGTTTACGTTAAATGAACAACTTTGTTAACATTCGTCTTTATCTTGTCAACGTATTTGTTGCAGAGACGAAATGTAAATCGTAAATTGTATTTTGCTTATTTTGCCGAAGTTGACGAATATTCACCTACTCGTATCTTGACCTAATATGTAAGTCAGATAGAGGCTGATGGAGGAGTCAAACATCTCCGAAACCAGTAAGCGCGAAGGTGATGAATCTAGAATGAACACACAGAAACAAACAGAAAGGGTATTAAGATTATATTTAAGATTGAATTTAGGGCTACTTGAGACTCGGTCTCTCTGCCTACGTCGTAATCGAGGCGAAATTAATAATACTCGCTTCAAGAAAGCGTAATATCCGCTTGTGTACTAATGCAAAGCGACTTTAAAGCATGGATCCAAGAAGTGTTTGTACGTTATGCGACAGATCTTACCTAAACGTTCCATTTAGCGCTAGCGCAACTTAAAATTTAGAATTGGGTGAGCAAAAGAACATAAAAAATTAATTAATTTGTACGTCTAATCTTTCACTCTGGTTGACATTAGCGACAATCCTTAAGCTTAATGAACAACTTCATTAATTTCGATCCCCCCACTGGAGACCGACTCCAGTGGGGTCCTGAGGGGTTCAGCGGAGTTCAGAGGGGTCCTGAGTTTCTGTAGGCGATTAACGGAAGTCGCGAATCGGATTACATTTCTTTATTTTTGCTACCCCCACACGCTTTTATTGCTTGAAATTCAAATTTATCGAGGCAAATTCGAATGTTAAATTCAAATTTATGTTGACCTTTATTTATAAGCCACTTAATACAAAGCTCTGATTCGAATTTAATTTCTTCAACCACTTCTCTCTCTGTTTCTCTCAGTATCCCATTTTTTGAATTGTGTTAGGTCATGTTATATTAGTCATAGATTTCGAAATAGCAGTAGCAATTGTATTATCACACTTCAAGTTTGGGTACAGACAATAATTCTGTCACAAACTTCTCAAATGTTTTGTGTTATTGTGTTTAGAATTTACAACTCATCGTCATCGCATCCACTGTAATGTTGTGAATTTTCTTTATTCTTATTCCTTTCAGTATAAAATGAAGCTGTAAAAATAACTTACGAAATATGTTTTCGCAACGATAAAATTTAGTTATGTATTTACTGTAATGTATTATGAGTTAAACTTGCTTTTTATCTTAATAGCTCGCTTCTAACGTTAATAAGTACTTACTTATATATTTAATAAAAAAAGTAGACAAATGATCCCAAAAGTCAAAAATGTAGACAAAATGTGGGATTATTACCTTCAAATTTTTATTGTTTAATTTTAACCTCTTTTTTTTTCGTTATAGCGATAATAAGTATTCACTGTCGCCCATAGACGTCTACAACTGATGTACAATAAAACACCAGGAACCATACATGTTAGTTTGTCTAATAAATACAATTACTAATGAGATTATGGGTGATAGGCTCACCACCTATTCCATAGAGGGACGTAAACGTAACCGGTGGAATGTGGGATTGTTCTGCATTCCTCTGCCTACCTCTTCGGGGTTCACAGGCGTGAAGTTACGTTATAATGGGCGATACGTTGATGATAGAACTCCGGATAACGTGGAAAATTGAAAAGTGTGTCAAGTGCCTGTCTGGAAACACATATATGTACATTTTTAAAGTAAAAGGTGCGCATGAATTTGAAGCCAAGACTAGGATTAGGACTTAGTACTAGGACTAGTCCTAGCTTTGGGGCTATCACTAAGTTATCGTTTGTGCTCGTTGAAGTTGAAGTCTGATTTACAAACCTCGTCTCCTTATACTGATTTTATAGCAAAGACGTTAATAATTCTCACAATACCCACCTGTTTTTAAAATACCTTACAACATCCACGAACATGCGAAGCAAACTCCCTGCCGGAACCAAAATTTTCAGGAATCGTGTTTGACTTTAGCTCCGCGAACGTTTGAGTTTGCTCAATACACAATATTGACCGTGCTCGGTTTTCATATATAATGTTGATTTTGTTTCCTTGTGATATTGTAACACATCGGTTAACGTAGGAGATAAAATGCTGTTCAATTTTTCTATTAAATACAAATTATTGTCATTAATGTCTTTGTTATCATTCTATTAATGTATAAAGTTAGGAAACAAATTTTTATATAGGTACATATACATGTAAGAAGAACGGTTAAACGGCAGAAGATAAAAAGTGATAAATTAGCGTTATATATTTCGATGTAGTGTTGGATACGAGTCTTATCTAGGAATAACCAGGTCAATAATTTTCTACACTATAGTTCCACTGCAGATTAACAGCAACACAAGAGTGAATTGACAGAATTAAAATTCCTTAAATCGAACATTCTGGAAACGAAAACCTGCAAAAAGCGTCACCACGACGTTTTTATTCACCATCAACGCTACTAATATTAAAGATAAATTACAGAATTTTCCCAAACAAAGACATGTTCTACAAAATGTGAATCCAGTTGTGCCAGAAATAAAAACTGAATACTAAACCATTAGTCTGTTACTGATTTCATAATGAACACATCGCACAAAACTAATGATAACTGTAAATTACAATGTTCTTTTCATAAAAAAATACATAAAACACACAACAGACGACCAGTACGTTTTCCACGCAATCCACTCATAGAGATAAGCGTATTGCGCTGCGGTGTAATAACGGGCATTAATATCTGTAATTAAGTATTGTTAATGATAGCTCTTTGTTTAATAAAGCTGTTTAAAAATGAAGTAAATTGATATGTTGTTATTATTGTGGAGTTGAGTTCCGTGGTGGGTAATATTTGGTAATAAATTGTGATTGACAATATTTTAATATTATCAACACTTTTTTACCTTTTTACATCCTTTTGTAACACGGTGTCCAAGTACGGAGTTAACGTGACAACAATATTTATTAGCTTTTGTAAGCAATCCATTTTGAGTTTCGTTGGTATGTTGGTATCCTACTTGGAAGCTTGTAACATTAAAAGGTTAATACTAACCGTGGATAAATCAATAAAGATGGATATAGGTATATTTATTTAGATACATACATATCTTCACGCCAGGTCCCTTGTGGTTCGTCCATATTCATCACTCTCTTCATACATGTACGCCGGTTTCGGAGACTTCTGACGTCCCATCACATAAAACCCTATTTATTTGGTCTAGATGTCTGAGTCTTGGTCTCCCGCGGCACCTGCGTCCATCGACATTCGCATTGTATATCTGTTTCGTCATTCTGTAATCAGCCATTCTTTCAACATGTCCGAACCATCAGAGCATGCCCTTTCTCATTTTTAGACCGATACTCTCTTTCATACAAAGCATCTTTCTTACATCAGAATTGCGAACACGGTCGGCGAGTGTTAAGCCACATA
>DWDW01000233.1:0-16485 GCA_018245635.1 Mimoniades versicolor eupheme | reverse complement strand
TGGTACAGTAATAGTTATTACATTATGATTATGAAGCATCATAATCATCAATGGAATCAGACTAAATCTGGAAATTTTCCACATTATACGATATGTATTCACATTAATACCTACGAAAACAATGATGATAATTATGTTGTGACAAACACCAAGAATGATATTGTTATCTTGGAACAATTAGGCAACGCTTGCGCTATAATTACCAGACAGACAATGAGCTACTATGTTTATACATAATTATATATACATAATACTCGTGCTCGTTACAATTATATTGGAGCCGGTCGTCGAATCGAACCTGCATTCCTCGACTCAGCAATCAGTCTCCAAACACTGGTCCACCGACTCACTTGACATTATTCCACAAACCGCACAGAAAACACGGAATGAGTAATGGAGGATGTGTGCTGGAAGAGGATGTCAAATATTTGAGCAACACACACACACAGACCGACAGTAAAGGCCAATCTACATTGTATCATGTTTGATGCAAATCCGAGTCAACTTTAGGGCGGGTTACACAAATTTTACAAATACATACCACCACGACTTCCTTTTTCCGAAGAGGCAAGCAGAGGAGCGTAGTACAGTCCTACGACCATGTTATACTATGCTATCATTGAATAGCGGGCAAGCTTACTGACAATCAACTTATTTCGTTAAGTAGCATTTTTGTATGTGCGTAGGGGTCATCTATAATATAATGTATATGTAATATGACCGCTTTTGTATCCGTTACGATTACACTAGATCTGGCGTGATGTGGTTTATGACGAAAGTTCGCTTCATTGTACTGTTGTACAAATTGACTGAAACATTTAAAATACATCGCTGTATCAGTAATAGCAGTAGTTAAAAACTCGACCTCTCGCTCCGGGAGTTCTAGGTTTATACCCAGGAGGTTCATTTCTTTTTTATAAAACATTGTGCGTTTTAAAGGCTATAATATTTCTTGATGCATCGGTGAAAGCGTGGAAGCCTGTAAATATTTAAAGAACTTTTGCCACTTGGTAATAGGTATTAATTGCTTCATCAAGGTTAGTTTGGATTTTAATTCTCCCTTATAACAATTTGGAGATCGACCAACAAGTAAGTTACACATGTACAATGTACATATGTATGTAAGAATAAAAAATAAAATATTCCAGCTGTAAATACAGATAATTTTATATTCTTCGGCGTTTATCAAAGTCAAATAAAGCTAAATTCTATTAGAAACATTTTCATGATTATGGACGAATATTCTCGATGCAAAATCGAAATCGATAAATGTAAAAGACCCTTAACATTATCTTTATCTTTATGAAAAACTAACTAACAAATCATCGCATCCTCGACGTACTGTTTGTAGCAAAAACTTCCTTCGGTTTTTTTTAAGTTGTTATTATTATCTGGTTTTAAGATTATATAATTATCTGACAATCTCATGTAGCCTGTAATTATTATATTACATTTCATTTCAACTAAGTACATACGCGTAAGTTTTAAACGCATAAGTAAATAAGGAAGTAGTCAGTATGATTGTTAAGAAATCCGTTTTCTACTTTAGGAATCTTGGATTCTAATACCTGAAGTACTCTAATACTAGAAGTACGTCTAACGTCAACAAGTTATATACAGTTAGACACCTATAAGGTTCAACAACTGGTACAGACATTTGTATATTTTTTTCCAAGCAAACCCGCAGACAGAGTAAATCTTCACGCATATCAAAATATCAAATCCTGCCTCTCCGGGGGATATCCAACATTGCATATTTAGTATTGATGGTTACGTGTGACATATTAGCCAAACCACATTATACAGAGTACTTTTTAAATCGCAGTATTTTCTTAATTACAATTAGAACACTGAGAAGAAAAATAGTATAACTATTTATACAGTCGTAGACACTCGTACGCTCTTGCCGCATAAAGTCGCAACTGGAAACTCGGCGATATAATTATTATGACAGGACAATACATGCGGCGACACAGCGACAGCTGTTACATCCAGTGCAGCGACCGAACGCGATAACGTTGCAGATGGGCGAGCACGATCTCTACTCCTACATACATATCTTATTCATCACGTTCGTGATCTTCGCATTGCTCTTAGAACAAAAATAATTAAACATAGAACAAAAGAACTTTACATTACATATTTTATTTTTCAAAACAATAAAATTGCCATAATCACATTTGTTCTTCTTCACACAACAATGCTTAAGTTACGTTTATAAAGATGCTGACTTTATAACGTGACATGTTAATATTATGTACAAAGAGGTAATAGTACCATAAAGGTTCGACGTTTTCATTCAGAATGTATTGAAAAGAAATAATTTGGACGTACAATGTTACATGCTTCGTAGATGGAGCTGCGGGGTGAGTGCCAATCGGCTGTCAAACCGTGTTCCGGGGCCTCGCGACAAGGTCAAACGGTCGCTCTAATGATAACAATCGAATGTGACTATTTGATGTGTCCTGTGAAACGTTGAAACACAATTTCGGCCAACAGTAAACGGACATCCACATACTGAGAATCTAGGTTCAATTAGCTTGACCGTTAATTTGCGATATATTACTACGTTCGAGCCGAACTTCGTTGGAGCTGATTGCCTTGAATGGCGTACATTATCTTTTAGTATCAATTATACACAATCAAAAAACACACAAAAATATAATTAGGTAGCATTGTGCAGATTTCTATGGTCGATACTTTGTCTTTACAACATATTGAATATTATCATTACGATAAGAGGTTCGCGTTGTGAAGTGGAACAATAAAAAGTGATGAAAAGACCTTTGTTTATTTATTTTTTATTTTTGTAACACCTTAAAATAAGGGATACAAGGGCGTACTTAATGCCTAATGGCATTCTCTTCCAGTCAACCCTGGGTGATGGATGGAGCATGTGGTAGGTGGCATACTATAAAAATACTAAACATAGGCAGGAATATCACAGGGTGGAAAGGAATGGCACGTGATGATTAACTAATACACCACACTATAGATCGACAAGAATATTCTGAACTGTGTGATAACCTTCTGTAAGGTTGCAATTAAAAATGAATATAATTGAGCCACTTCACGATCGTAATTTACTGGGGTAGGCTCACTAAGAACCTTGAGCTCTTTTCATGTTTAAACTATACATGGCGCAGACTTACTTCAACATCACATATAATACGAATTTAAACAAAATCAGAATACGTTTAAAAATCAACTAAACAAAATATTTAATACATTTTATAATAAACATAATATTTGTTTGCTTACAAAATGCAAGTGAACACAAGAAAGCATACAATTAATCAAGCGGAATTTAAAACGCTCGTTGGGATCCGAGAGCAGGCAGTCAAATGCGGTAACAAAGCGACGCCAAGAATAATGCCCTTACGAGTACCATTTCGCAAATTAAACAATGCGGGAGCAAGGCGAATTCAAATCGCGAAACTGGTTTTTTCGACATTGTTACCATGTCGTTACATCGCGACAGTGCAAGCGATGCTTGGGAAAATTTTCAGTAAATTCTTAGACATTAAATATATTTAATAAATTTTGAATGAAAAATAGTTTCAATAGAGAAGAAACATGAGGAAGTTAATCCCAACAGTCACCATAGGGAATATAGCGCTAGGAAAAGAAAAACATAAGAATCGATAACTAAGATCGCTAACCCCAACTTCTATATAATCGACTACATCAGATATGGCTTCTTATCTGAAATGGAAATCATTTCGAATAGACTTTAAAACGTTTCAGTTAAAATTTTACAAGATTTATTTAAATCAAATATTATACATCGTCATGTATTATATAATGAATCCAGAGGAAATAATCTGATAAGGAAAAGATCCGTTTTTGAAATTGTTTCTATGTCATGTTCAGGATATATGTACATATGTATATGCCACAATAATTGTCTTTTGGTTTTCCTGTATGTCCACTAAAACATCACGCAAAAACTAATTAGGTCGATTGCGATTGTGATTAAATTTTGGGTGGTGATAGCTTAATAATGAGTTCAAAATAGACAACACTTTTAAGGCGGAAAATCTTATACTTCGAAGTTGGAGCGGACGAAGTATTTTTGATACATTTAATCTAGCAATCAGCAGACGGGCCACCAGACGGTAAGTGGTCACTGTCGGCTATGGCGACGTGCAACATGAGAGGAGTTGCCAATGCTTTGCCGATTTTTAAGGAGAGCTTACACATGTAGGTACATAACAGCCTCACGATCCTCTTGAACGTTATTGTCGTTTCTCTCATCTGTATTCTTTATTATCCAAGTATTAACTAGCGCCAGTATTGATATACAACAGTAGCGCTGGTTAATCCTTGGGTGCATTTTAACGTTGCATTTTCAAATCTACCATTGATACGTGTTAAATAATTTTATGTGTTCATCATTTATCGAGAACGTTAGCGTATCGCCGGCCGTCAGCGGTGAGACGAGCGTGCCGAGAGCGTAGGTGTGGCGTAGGTGTGTCGCGCGCAAAAAGGTCCGAGTTTTAAACGAGTGTTTTTGTGATAAATCAAAGTCCCGCGCGTCTCACTTCTCTCACTACTGAGTTAGTTCGCGAGTCGTGATTTGTTCGCATGGTAATTGCGACGATTTGCAACCACTTCCAGTTTCATCTCAGCATCTTGCATCGCACTGATAAGATCTAATAGTAGAAATTGATGAAGTAATATTTGTATAAAGTTTAAAAGTCACTTTTAAATATCAGCCTATAATTTTATTTACGTGCAAAGAAATTTGACGCAATGTAAAGCGATCCAAATTAACAGACGTTGAACCAAATTTTAATTTGAAAATTCAACACGTCCAAAATGTTCATAACGGCACACACGTGGCGATTCTATCCGGTCTATCTGAATCAGATAGACCGGATACTGGCTGATGGAGGAGTCAGAAGTCTTCAAAACCGACGTGCATGTATGAAGAGAGTAATGAATGTAGAAGGAGCGCGGCAGGTCTGTAACGATAGAGATATTAGGCACACAGTACTCTCTGTCTACCCCGTGCAGGACCTGGCGTGAAGATTTGTATATATGTAATAAAATGTAAATATGGAAAAACAGTATGTTGACATACAGCAGTCATATAATTATATGCATAATCCCAAAAACAGACGGATGAACATAGCGACGAACAGTTTCCACGTTTACATATGTACAATCTGAGGTGAATCACTTGTGTTTTGGTACGAATATAATCATTGATTGGATAACCACCTAATTAAACCAGTTCGCGTATAAGGCGAGGTTCGTACGTACATTCGAAGCTTATATCAGTTATTATAGTCTCAATTAGGACTCCGAATCTCGTTATAGTTTGTTTGTTATCTTACTATATTTAAAGTGTCTGTACTTATATCTAAAATACATAGCTCTACATGAAATGAAAACGAATCGTAAAAATACCACGTAACTTAAGACTATAAATTAATATAATAACTCAAATAACATAATAACGTAAAATTTTAATATGATGGTTGCCTGCCTGCCTCGTTGGTCGCGTTGGTTGCAAGTGCGACTGCCGAACGGGAGGTCTTGGGTTCGATTCCCGGGTCGGACACTACTAAATTTTCTAATTTAGATTTTGTAGTAGTGGCTCGGAGTCCGGATATGTGCCCGGTATATGGCAATAGGCTCACCACCTTCTCCATCGTGGGACTTAAAAGTAACTGGTGAAATGTTGCTACGTTCCTCTGCCTACCTCTTCGGGGATTACAGGCGTGAAGTTACCTATATTATGTATAATAATTTTACTTTCTCGATACATAAGCGAAAGCGACCTTGATTTAAATTGTTTTTCTGTATCAAAAATGTACTCTACATTGAAGTACAATATTTGAAAATAAATTAGTCCGAAAAAACTTTTATAACAACCTAAAATATCACAAAATTTTAAATCAAGTTTAGCTTTTGGTATCTTACTTAAACGCAAGGTACATTAATTTTTATAATACGTATACTATTCGAATTATAATTGGCCGAAAGACTGGATTATTAGAAAGTCGTAGTAATTAAAATCGTAAGGTGATCATTTTGGCATGTTTGACACTTTTGACAGGCATAATTTTAAGATCTGTGATTCCGTTGTTTCTGGAACCCTGTGAAATGCGAATAAGTTTCAGACATTCGTAATCGTAGTTAATCTTGTGTTGATATTAATAAAACATTGTGAAAAATGGCCATGTTCCCAGGAACTGTGGCCTTTGATGAGTTCGGGCGTCCATTTATAATTTTAAGGGATCAAGAAAAACAAAAACGGCTTACCGGTATTGATGCTTTGAAGGTAATATTTTTGCTGAATTACAAAATTCATAATTTACAGAATGTATAAAATATTCTATTTTTCATCCTTATTCTCTACGTATCTTTATTTTTCTATCTATATAATATATAAAACTGTAATATAGGTTAATTATACTGCTGCTCTTAAAGATCGAAAATCCACGATTTTCGTTAAATTCATCAATAAAAATTTATTCAAACCTATACTTTAAGTAATGAGAAACAACATTATAGCGATGGCATCTTTTAAAATAATGATACAAACAAACGACAAGCAGATTTCCGTTCAGATGTTTTTAGTCACATGATATATAAGTACTTACAGGTAGGTTAGATTTATACCACAAATACAATAGAAACATGTAGCTAAAATTTTATTTAATCATCATACTCTTCAAATTTAAACGGAAAAGATGATGGAATCATTGATATGATTAATTTTTCTATCAAATCATTGTTAAGCATAATGTATTAGTCACTTGCATTCTTTAAAAAAAACAAACTCGCAAATAGGTCTCACATGAAAACATGGAATCAATAATTTTACTGATTGCCTCTAATTACAGCCATGTTATGATGAATGGTTAAAATTATTGGTTTGTGTCATATATAAAACGAATCCTACATATAATATAATATTCATTAAACTGGCATGAATTTATTAATAAATTTATCTTTCTATTATAATATAGATTTGTAATACCTGTAATAGTAATGAAAATTTTGGGAAACAATCTATAAAAAACATATTAGACAGCCCTGTTGGTCTAGTGGTTGGAAGTGTGACTGCTGATGAAGTTCTGGGTCTGGTTCTGGATCCCTAGGTCAAAAAAAATATTATGAAATTTTTCTGATCTAAAATTCGGAGTAGCAGCACAGAATCTGGATTTGTGTCTGGTGTATGGCAGTAGGCTCAACTTATACCTTAGCCTAGCCCATCTGGAAATTAAAAAAAGGTGTATAAAATATATAGTGTCACAAAATTCTAGTTATTGTAATATGCTGAACATCTATGAAGATTGAATTTATATTACTAGTCCTAGTGTATCCTTTGCTGTGTGTGTATGGTCATAAAAATAATATTAAGTTTTGAAAGGCTATTTGTTTTAAGTGACTTTTTTAACGATCAGAGAATCAGAAAAACTCACTGATTCTGAATATTATATATGTATTTTGAATTGAATTTGAATTTGATATAGAGATATGAAATACAACCTTTGAAAAAAAAAAAACATAAAAAATAAAGTTGTATGATATAATAATAAACAATGAATTAATTGGAAATCATACTTATATTGGATCTACGTGAATGCTTCAATGCCTTCAGTTCAACAGAGTTCTCCTCTATAATAACACAGTGGTAAATGAAAACACTATTAGATATTAAAAAGAAAATGACCATCCCACAGTCACACATTCAAGCTGCAAGGCAAATAGCTGGCATTCTCCGCACATCCTTAGGCCCTCGTGGCCTGGACAAGATGATGGTGTCGTCTGATGGTGACGTGACTGTCACCAATGATGGAGCCACCATCCTGAAGCTTATGGATGTGGAGCATCAGATTGGCAAGCTGATGGTGCAGCTGGCACAGAGTCAGGATGACGAAATTGGAGATGGAACCACCGGTGTTGTGGTACTGGCTGGTAAGATTGTTGTCCTTTATGTAATACACATTGGTGTGTTTCATATAATTATCTTGATATTATTATTTCTTTTGCAACTAAGGGTACTACGATGTCAACTGGTATTTGCATGCATGTGTGCAAACTCATGTAATCTTCTCATACTGACTGACTCAAGTTCTAGCTGATCATAATTAGTTATCATTTGAATAATTTATGTGTTGAAATTTCTCATTGGTGATATGGTGGTGACAATGCTTGTCCCTTTGTTTAAATATACCATTCCGTCTTGAGATGGAGTAAGAATACATTCCCCCACTCCATACTGGGATGCAGGATGACATAAGAAGCAACTAAGCCTGGCACTGGCGGATCACAGTATGGTGCAGTCTTCCTAGGCACAGCTAATTGCCCTAGTTGGTTATGGGCAGCAGCATAGGCGTGACTACCTGTGCTCTGTGATCTCCAACTTGTACGCCCAGTCGAGCAGTGGACATCAATATGCTGGTGATCATGATGATGAGACATAAGGCTTTGAATGTATAATTTGGCTACAGGTGCACTATTGGAACAGGCCTCACATCTACTTGATAAAGGCATACATCCTATTCGTATTGCCGATGGCTACGAGATGGCCGCAGCTCAAGCCCTAGCTCACCTAGATAGCATCAGTGAACCATTCCCTGTCAGCAAGGATGCCAGAGAGCACCTGATCAAGGTTGCCATGACTACGCTTGGGAGCAAGGTGGTTGTGAAGTGTCATCGGCTAATGGCTGAGATTGCTGTTGATGTAAGCTTCCCAATATTTTGTATAATTTTATATTCAGTCTCAGATAAAATGCATTTTTTAATATGTTGAATTCTAAGCTTAATAATTACTACATTGTAGCAGATAAACAATAGGAGAATTAACCTATAGGAATGTCCCTGTTTTTTTGTAGTTCTAATATGCTAATAGTAGATGGAGTTTAGTGCATCAATTTGGAACTGATAGCAAGATATGTTGACATTTGCTTGAGCACAAGAAAATGTAACATTTTTGGATGATTTTTTATTTCTATTTAAAAATGTGTAAACGAATTTCTGTACTAATAGTATTCATATTTCTCATTGGTAAATTTTAACCTCCATAATTTTAATGTATAGTTTTCATTGAAGATATGTAATGTATTTAAATGCACATTTTAGTGTAATAAAATTCCTCATTAATTGTTAAAATAATTTTTAGGCGGTCCTCTCAGTAGCAGACTTGGAGAAGCGGGATGTGAATTTTGAGCTGATTAAAGTGGAGGGCAAAGTGGGGGGACGCATGGAGGACTCCATGCTGGTTCGCGGTGTCGTCATTGATAAGACCATGAGCCATCCGCAAATGCCCAAAGTTTTAAAGGTAATTATGGAACATGATCTTATTTAAAGCTAGACTATTATGAAAATAATGACAGTATAATAAAAATATAGAAAAGAGCCTGCCTACTAACAAACTTTTTTAACATTAATAGTTACTTGCAACTATGCATTATGTTGTAAATTATAATGATCACATTTGTACTCTTGGATTCAACTATTTTGATGCCAATGATGACAAAGAATTATATGCAATTTATTGATGTTATGATGATATTTTCCTTGGCTGTGTCTGAAGGATTTGAAAAAAATATCACTATTTTTAAGTTAAAGCTCTAAGTTAAACTTGCTGAATTTTGCTCTGTTTTAGGATGTAAAATTAGCTATACTCACCTGCCCATTTGAGCCACCCAAGCCTAAGACCAAGCATAAGCTGCATGTGGGCTCTGCCGAGGAGTACCGTGAGCTTCGTCAGTATGAACATGACAAGTTTCTTGAGATGGTGCGCAGAGTCAAAGTAAGTTAGGAAGTCATGAATCAACTTTATATAAAAATGGAAGCTACAAATGTCATAGGCTGGTAAAGATGTGTTTAAACAGTATGAGAACCAGAAAGTACCTTTGAGTGAGTAAAGAAATACAGTACTGTTACAATGATTGTTAAATGTAACTCTAATCAGAACATAAGAATATTTTATGTTACAGTTGAAAAACTCTAACGAGACTGATAATAAAAAATATTTTAGGATGCGGGTGCAACACTAGCGATCTGCCAGTGGGGCTTTGATGACGAAGCAAACCACTTGCTCTTGAGCGAGGGCTTACCCGCCGTACGCTGGGTGGGTGGCCCCGAGATGGAGCTGATCGCCATTGCCACGGGTGGGCGCATCGTGCCTCGCTTTGAGGAACTGTCGCCCGACAAGCTGGGAGCTTGTGGACTCGTCAGGGAACTTTGTAAGTTAAGGCTTTAAATTGTATTCAAAGTCTAATAGAAGTTATACTTTATTAGGACAACAGTGATGTCAAATACTCTTAAGTGCCTTACACTTATCTTTTTTTTTTCTGTACATTAAAGGTTAAGGTTAAACATCAAATATTGGTGTCATATGTGCTTCAATTCTATTAGAGTTTTTCATATTGGATGGTTTGTTAAATTTATAAAAGATTTTTTTCGTCACTCAAGCATTTGGCACGGCCAAGGACGACATGCTGGTGATCGAGCAGTGCTCCAACTCGCGCGCGGTCACCTTGCTCATGCGCGGCGGCAACCGCATGATCGTGGAGGAGGCCAAGCGCTCTGTGCACGACGCGCTCTGCATCGTGCGCAGCCTGGTGCAGGTATGCAGCCACATCTATCAAGTAACACACTGTGAAACTGATTGTAACACAGTTTAAGTGAAGGTAACACAAAGTTGAACTGAACGTAACACAAAGTTGAACTGAACGTAACACAAAGTTGAACTGAACGTAATACAACGTTGAACTGAATGTAACACAACGTTCAACTGAATATAACACACTGTTGAGCTGAATGTAACACACGTTTAAACTGGCTCTAATTTACTGTTGAACTAAACTTATCAAACCCTTGAACTGAATTTAAGGCTACAACAGATCACCCAAACAGAATTGCAAATAATGGCATTTATTTTAATAGGATTCTCGCGTAGTATACGGCGGTGGCGCAGCCGAGATCTCCTGTTCATTAGCTGTGGCGCGTGCAGCTGAGAAACTGTCGTCCCTGGACCAGTACTCTTACATAGCCTTCGCTGATGCCCTGGAGGCCACACCCCTTGCACTGGCAGAGAACAGGTGAACTATTCATATTGAAATTTAGAGCTATGGCAGTAAAAAGTGCTTGCTTAAAAGGTTACTGATCCCAACAAATATTTTAATATGAGCTCTGAAAGGTATTAAGTAAGACCTACGATTTTCACATCCACACCCACTTAATTGCAACTTAAAAAAGAACGTGATTTACTGGAGTACAAAATGAACACGTGAATTGAATAGTTACTATATATTTGTTTCTGACTTTGGAAAAATGAGTCTCCACAGAATGGGAAAGTTAAGGCCATAGTTCACCACACTGGCAAAGTTAGTCCATTTAACACACCTGTAGAGAACTTTTTTTTATGAACTTTATATTGTGCAGGTTTCCTCATTATTTTTTCCAGCATTGTTATAGCAAGTGAAATATAAACTTAATACACACCTTTTGTAAAGAGGTGTGAGCCAAAATTTGAACCTGGGCCCAATGAAGTTCTGTTCTCTTAAGAAATTCACAATGATTATTGTGTTGTTGCAGTGGTTTGTCTCCAATTGAGACACTGTCCGAGGTGAAGGCTCGCCAGGCGGCCGAGAATAATCACAATCTTGGCATTGACTGTATGGGAAGTGGTATGTATGAAATAGAACACTAAAAATGATAAACACATTGATTGTTAAATTTATTATTTATATTTTCATCTAATACTAAATGTTTATTCCTACTCATGAGTATTATGTGTTTCAATTTGTTATTTTATGTTACACTGATATTTTTTTTAAATTCTGTACATGATACAAATGTATATTTATTGTTGCTGAATTCGGTCCATTTTTAAAATAAGGATAGAATAAAATTTGACTCAATAATGTCTTAAATACTTACATTCAATAGTGACTGTTCACCATCAGATAACATTCTGCTCTTTTTGACACTTTTATACATATGTTTTTTAAAATTAAAAAAATTATATGCTCTTACTAATCTCTTAAATTGATTCTCCAGATTCGAATGACATGAAAGTGCTGCATGTGATTGAGTCCCTCCACTCCAAGAAGCAGCAGATTGCTCTGGCCACACAGCTCGTTAAGATGATACTCAAGATCGATGATGTGCGTTCACCAGCCGACTCTATTGATTAAAACTGTATTTTATACACTTTATTTTTATAGTTGTATGTAGTTAGGCGCTTTATAATGTTACAGTGAGTTGGTGTTATTGTCACTGGGTTCTTTTATTATATGGTTGAGCAGGGAGGGATGGTTATACCGGAACACCAGCCTATCTGTGACAATGGTCATGGTACTAGTTGATAAGTGGTCACAGTATCGGTTGGCTTCCAACATTCGGTCAATGACTTAAAACGGAACCAGTTACAACCGTAGATATATTATACTGATGTACGTAGATTGACAATGCGAAAGAGTCCGAGTATGGTATACCATACGTTAGAGCGAGATAAACAGGCGAGACTAGAGATGAAATGGATAGTGGTTTGGCTGGATACCGGATATTCGGTTAGCTACGAGGCTGCATCTCCAGATATTAAGCCTTTTATCACGTTACATGACTGCCCCATTGGTCGTGTTTGTGCCAAGTGCCGATCGGGAGGTCCCGGGTCGAACACTACAAAATTTTCTAATTTAGATTTTCTAGTAGTGGTGCGGAGTCTGGAGATGTGCCCGATGCATGGCAATAGGCTCACCACCTATTCCATAGTGGGACGTAAACGTTACTGGTGAAACGTGGGAATGTGCTATATTCCTCTGCCTACCTCTTCGGGGATTACAGGCGTGAAGTTACTCATATTCCTAAACTCTATGAGTTGGCTTGTACATTTATTTTTGTTGCAGGCTACCTGGCTCTGACCCACTGCCGGTTCTTCGTGCTGGACGAAGCGGACGGGCTGCTTAAGGCTGGCTATGGAGAACTTATCGACCGCCTTCACCGCCAGATACCGAAGATTACCACCGACGGGCGGAGACTGCAGATGGTCGTCTGTTCAGCTACCTTACATGCGTTCGAAGTTAAGAAAATGGCGGTACGAATACCTCTATATTTTTTCCAAAGATTTTTCAAAAATATGGCCAGTTTTGTTCGACTGGCTTCATTGTTTGATGGTTAATCAAAAATAATGCTAGGATGCGGATTGTGGGATTGATGCCCACCCACGACAAATATTTGTATAATGAGCACAAGCATTTGATGTATATTTGGGTGTTGAAGCTGTGTATTAAAGAAAAATGGTTATAAATTAATTCCTTTGACGGGCAAGAACGAAACGACAGGATCATCTTAGGACAGTTTCTTGTTGGAGAAGTTCACTTGTTAATTAACTATGATGAAATTCAGGAGAAGTTGATGTACTTCCCGACCTGGGTTGATCTGAAGGGCGAGGATGCGGTGCCGGAGACTGTCCACCACGTGGTGGTTAACGTGGACCCTCAAAAGGACCGCAGCTGGGAGCACCTGCGCAAGTATGGTTACCTTTGTATAACTTATATTTCTGTTTTGTCCTGTTTTAATTCCCTAAATGAATATTTAAAGTGTTCTGTTTGTACTTACTAATAGTAAAAATGGAAGTGTGTTATTTTATGGTTATGATGTTAACAGTTGAGATGTATTACTTAAAAATCAATTTCCACGGCTGTTTGTCCTCGCGAAAATATGCATGTGAATTATGTTTTAATATGTAGTAGGTATAAACCGATAAGCATTGTAATGATACAACAATTGTTATTTTGCCGTTCGTATTATTGCCGTTCTATCGATATTTTCAATAATCATTACTTTCGAGACCTGACTAGCTCCTTCTCCATGCATCAGTCTCTTCATGCATAAACGGCGCTTTCGAAGAACATCCCGTCCAATCCCACCATTTCGATCAAATAGACACGATCGGCCAGCACGTGCCCTATGTGGTCCCGATGGTGCCTCGACACCTGTGTTCATCCACGAACAAACAAACTGTATGTGCCCTCAGGCGAGTGACCACGGACGGCGTGCACTCGAAGGACAACATTAACAGCGGGAACACCACTCCGGAAACCTTGTCCGAAGCCGTGAAGGTGCTCAAAGGAGAGTATTGCATACGCGCTATAAAGGAACACAAAATGGACAGGTGCGTTACACGTAGCTCTGCTGCAGCGCGCGGCGAGGCCGCGGGCGCCGCGCTCCGCACCGCCGCGGCGCGCCGCCGACCGTCTCTCACACCGACACTCTCCAGGGCCATTATCTTCTGCCGCACGAAGCTGGACTGCGACAACCTGGAGCGCTACCTGAAGGCGCTGGGCGGCGAGTTCTCGTGCGTGTGCCTGCACGGGGACCGCAAGCCGGCCGAGCGCAAGGGCAACCTGGAGGCCTTCAAGGAGAAGCGGGTCAAGTTCCTCATCTGCACCGACGTGGCCGCGAGAGGCATCGATGTGTCCGGATTGCCCTTCAGTGAGTTCATTTCACGGAACGGAATATGACTACGGCATATTAACTAGCCTGGTGGCTCAAGTGTTGGTAATTAGGACTCTTGAGCCGAATGTAGTTGGTTATTTAAGCCATATGTAATGCAGAATCTCAGGAGGCAATTTTTCCACCCTACTACCTAAATATTTATCAATATCAATATGGTCTACATTAGTGGACACTGCTGACTCTGCCGCACGACGGTTTCGAGGAGTACCCACACCGTCCTCGTCCAGAGTATCCTTGTCGTTCGTTCAGATAGAATTATTTACATACACACATTTGTCATATTCCGTGTGAGGGCGGAGGAAGCATACAGCCCCCGAGCCGTGCAGCGCGCTGCTGTCGCTGACTCGTGTTGTCTGTCGGCAGTGATCAACATGACGCTGCCGGACGAGAAGTCCAACTACGTGCACCGCATCGGGCGCGTGGGGCGCGCCGAGCGCATGGGGCTGGCCGTCAGCCTCGTGGCCACGGTGCCCGAGAAGGTGCTCTTGCCTTACTTTACATGTTACGTGCTCGCCCCAGGAGCGGCCGATGCGTGGCCGGCTGGGCCGTGCCATGGCGCTCCAGGAAAACTCTAGAGTGCTAGAAGATGCCACTAAGCGTTAAGTTTATTTGTTGGTGAATAAAAAAGCAATAGAACGATTGAAACTAACCCATAATTTGTTTTCAAGTCAAGCCACTTAGAAGCTTATTGAATATTACGAATCCATGTTTTTTTAAAGCATTCTTTTCTAGAATAATATGACGCTAGGAAAAGTTCCTTATGTGACTTTTAAGATGTTCATGAAACAGGCATAATGAATGTTTTAACCAGCTAGATTTTATGTAATAATTTATGATTAGTATTTATTTAATAGTGAAATTGTCATTGACATCTGTATGATTTCGTACAATATGACATATTTTCAATTAGGCAAATAATTCTTTTATTCCTGTCCTCGCGAAGCTACTGGAACAATTCAACAAATTAATCACAAACATGTCGTCGGAGACTGAGAACTATTAATAATTATTTTGCTTGATTCGTCTCCCAGGTGTGGTACCACGGCGAGTGGTGCTCGACCCGCGGGCGCAACTGCTGGAACACCAACCTCACCGACGACCGGCCCAAGGGCTGCTGCATGTGGTACAATGAGCCGCAGGTGGGCACATTTTAACGTCGTCATCATTCTCGAGTATTTTATCGTTCCCCTATTTACACGGGCCACTTGTCAGAGTGCGTACGATAGACGCCATTACCTGCCGCGTTGGTCACGTGCGGGTTCAAAGACATCATTAACAGATTTGAAATAAACATAAAACAAGCCCGTGTATTATTTATGTGTATATATTTACTATTAGTTTTTTTGATAGAAATTTAGGCGGAACTAAATTCTCATTTGACGTTTTTCATCATGCCTTCATAATGAGGAGGACCCGTCGTGAACGTTCGCATGATTGAAACTGTTTTGCACATTAAATACTGTTTCCGTAAATTGAAAATGGTTACACTTATACAATATCTTTTTCACTAAAGCCCCGGTCAGTAGTGTTGCGTGCCCTGGGTGAGATACAAGGCCTCATAAGATGACGAAACCTTAAGGAATAATATCTGGCGGTATTGTTACCCTATACGGTATTAAGTGACGGGGCTTGTTGGATGGCAGTTCCTGGCCGACATCGAGGATCACCTGAACATCACCATCCAGCAGATCGACCCCGACATGAGGGTTCCGGCCGACGAGTTCGACGGCAAAGTGGTGTATGGTCAGAAGAGGCAACAAGTCGGCACTGGATACGAGGTACACTACTTGCTACAGGTGCACAGCACGCACTCGGCACCCGCGAGCAATACGCCGCTCCACCCGCTATTCAACTTGCAGTCTCTTGCTGTTCTAGGCCGCCGCTTACACTTTTTTAAATAGTTATTTTTATTACTGCTCAATTATGATTTAAAGATCCGTGAGAAGTGTTTATGATTAAGTATTTTGCAAATGTAACCCACTAATTGATGCTAAG
>DWDW01000232.1:0-16512 GCA_018245635.1 Mimoniades versicolor eupheme | reverse complement strand
CGGTTTGATATACATACATACATGTGTGATACAGTCCAATGTAGAAGCGTAGCTGGCGCATTTAGATATAAAATACCTGTTTTGGGAATCTATTTACACTTTATAATTCCATTGTAGATCACCTAGTTACTATTCAGAATGATCATTTTTATGTGTGCCATAAAAACAGTATGAATTCTTACAAGTTTCATTAATAAAGAAAAACATATATGTGTAAAGGCAAATTATAAAAATGTCAATTAAATAGTACAAAATAGGTAAAGTTCTTTTTCAAATATCAATCAAAGAAAGTATTTAAAAGTATCGTAAAGTGCACAAGTACATATGTCATAGTTTCATACTGTACGCAGTGTTAACAAGTTCCAATAATGTTTAACTGATTTTTTGTTTGTCTATTGGGTTTCTTTAAGAGAACTACATTGAATCTAATTATTTCTCTGTTTACAGGAAATGAATTTGCATTGATATCAAACGCGGAGCGGTGGAAACGGTAAGTTTTTAAATTGTACTCAGAACCTCGAAATGATATTCATAAGTAACGATTTACGAATTCATTGACTTTTGCCCGCGGCTTCGCCGGCGTGAACGGCGGTTTGCTAGATAAAGTTTGTAACCAATCATTTTAAACAAATCCTGCTATCCTTCGAATAAGGTAGATATGCGAAATGAAATAATAGGTAGACTCATCAGCCTATTGCAGTCCACTGCGCTATGTCTACAGTCCCCACTCTGGGCATGCGGGTTGGGGTTCGCAGAGCACAGCTTCGCGCACCAGTTACGCTGCAGCCCACATGGGGCCAGGGTATTTAGCCATGTCTAGGCAGGACGCGCCAGACCGAGATCTGCCAGCGCCGGGTTTAGTCGCCTATTATGACACCTGTATCCCGGCACGGGATCGGAGTATGTATTTTTACACCGCCCAAACACGAATCAGTTTACATCTTTCAACCGTTAATTATTATTATCATTATATCGTCACGCCAGGCAATCTTTAGGGGTAGGTAGAGAGCATCGTGTGCCGGACATCTTTATCCTCACGGACCCGATGCTTCTTCTAAATTCGTCTCTGCATTCATGCCATTCGATTGTGAGGCGCGTCTATGACAACTCGTACAGGATACTCGACAGTTATAAGGTTATAATTGACATGAACCGCATTTAATTATTGGCAACGGTAAACATGACGAGTTTTGTTCACATGGTCGAATAATGAGCTTGTCCCACGACCCCGCGACGCATTATGTTGAGATGAGATAATGGCATGAACAAGTACATGTAATACTGTATAATTCAATTGTAACGAGTCTTGGAGTACTGGGGTGCGCGGGTCCGCGGCGCGCGTCTAGACGGCCGCGTGCAGCTTCGGAATGTCGATGTATTATTTAGCGAGCCGCCCTCGAACAACGGCTCCGCGGGGCTTGGGCGTGCGGACGACTTACACATCTTACATTTCAATATTACATTAGTGGTAACGTGAATTGTATCTCTATAAGATGAATCCACGCATTGATTCGCAGTCTAACATTTAAATTTATTCATGAATAATGTTTTTTATATTCGGATAACTTTTCTAGATTTTAGTAATGGTATTACATTCTGTATGAGTATCAACAGTAACAGTATTGGTTTTCCTCTATCTTACGCACAAGACACTTGACTGCCTCATTGGTCGTGTTGGATGCAAGCTCGATCATCGAGGTCTTGGGTACATGTCCCGGGTCGGGCATTATTGGATTTCTTTGATTTACATTTTCTAGCAGTAGACTCACCGTGGGAGAGTAGGTACCACACTCCCCTACCTACCTCTTCACGAATTACAGGCGTGACATTACCTTTTATGTCTACAAACATTATTAAGAACCATATTGAAATACGATAAAAAGCCATATAATAAATGTGTAATGATTTTTGACTAAATTCTTAAGTGAAGTGACGACGCAATGAAACGGTCCGCACGAATAGGCGTCCACCTGTGCGTTCACCGGCGCCGGCGCACGTGGGCAGGGGATAGAATACGTAGTGCATCGGACATCGTAAATAATAAATCAAACGTTCAGCCGTAAAGTGTGGAGGCGCAGGAGTCGCCGCTCGCTCGGCTAAGTTTAGAGGTTTATTTCGAGGAGGGCTCACCTCTCGGCGCACCTCGTTATGTCGCCGTTACAGCACCGTGTTCGGTTTCCGCGGATGCCATGCCGAACGTTCGCTTCTCCTTTTTTCCACGTCGCGCGTCGCACACGCATATAAGAAAAATAAGTCATCGCCTTCCTTCCGTCCACTGCTCTATATGATATGAGTTTATCTGTTCCTTTGTAAGTGATTTACAAAGCTTATACAGTGCTACGGCCAGCAGAACGATATAATGTAGAATCGTTGAGCAAATCGATCGCTGTGTAACGACGAAACATTCAATCATAGATAATTTATTGCATTCAACGCCTCCTTTATACTTAACAATATTAGACGTTCAGAATGATTAGGATACTAAAAAAGGCCTAATTGTAAAGGATTTTCTGCGGCATAATCTTTAAACTATAATCGTAATAGTTATTTTGTCTGAACCATACATTATGGATAAATATGATTTAATGTAAGCATTGGTATTAAGGCCACGGTGTTTTGTAAATTATATAATTTAAGAAAAAGACATCGAAGATTACTTTGGACTTTTACGGATAGGTTTTCCTATTTTATTGTCATACAAAATATTATACAATTTTTCCAATTTCAGCCATTGATGAAATTTGAATAATTGAAAAATATTTTGTGTGACAATCAAATAGGAAGACGTAAAACGAAATAATTTTATATAACTAAGTCCTGTGAAGCGACTGTGCTGGAGACTATGCGCGCAGTGCGCGGAGAGACTGCCTGCAATATGCCTGCCTGCATTAAAGTTTCCACACTTGTCTGGACGCAGTGCGGCCATCGGACGACGGAAGAGTTATCTTGCCCGCGAACGTCGATATCGACTAAAAACAATAAATGTCTATCATTCATTTTAGTTGCGAAATGAAAATTTTCTACAACAAATTATTTTTGCTGTAAATTCGAAATAACTAACTTTTGTTTCATAATCGCATTAGATTGCGTTAATTCCATTGGATTTAACTAAAATGTTATTAGACATACACAAAGATTTGACACAGATTTGACACACAAGCGCACACAAGAATTTACCCTCCGATTAAAGGAAAAAAAGCCTTAATATATGTATAACCTTAGTTGACGTTTTACATTGCGAACTTGATTTAAAAATAAAATCGATGAAATCGAATCAACCAACGATATGAAAGTATTCACTGAAATATTTTTTTTATTATTTTTATTACTACATAGAGGTATTCATAGATACATATATGAAAGTAAACAAAATTTGCTTAAAAAGTTGTAATTAATTTCCTTTAAATATTTTTTTAAGGTTTTAGTACCTACATAACTCGCTATGAAAATTCAAAATTAAAAATAATTGGAAAGTTATTGCTTTCATTCAACATTTTGTAAATCGTGTTTTGACCAGATCTCCGATTTTTGAGGGTCCAGCAAGCTAATCGGAATATTTTTACAATGACTTCCGTGTGTCAGGAATGTCAGGATGAGCGCGTGTGGATATGTTACTAACCAATGAATGGGTTCATCGGTGAGATCGTGGCTTATGGCATTTTATAAAATTCTGATGCTTTTATAGATCGTGGAAAATTTGAATAAATTTGGCTTGGTAGATTTTGAGAAATGTCAACAAAAAACCGATAAATTATATATAAGCAATAAACTTGAAAATACGTCATGTCCTCACTCAACAGCGTCAAATGTTACGTGTTAATGGTCTTTAAGCATTCAGTGCAATTTAATTATTGATATTAAAGGAATAATATGGATCGAATAGCATTGTATTTGTGGCTGTCGCCGCGTGCTCTCGCAGCACACGCGTGTAATTCCGGCGTCTGGCGCAATGCGGCGTGCTGCCCAGACAGACGCGGGGGCTCTCGAATATACCCTACGTACGCTACAATAGCAAAGAATTGTGCATTTCATCAATAATCTAAATGGACGATGTAATTGTCGTTTTAAAATCTTATTCCCTTGTATGTTTAATACTAACATACAATCGGCGGATAAAAGGAGAGGAGGAGGAGAAAATATTTACGCCGTGGGACTTTTCTAGATTCGGAAGCAGTATGATACGAAATAGAGTTTTAGGCAACATGTTCTAGACTATTGTTTTGCTGTTGGACACAGGTCTCGTCGCGGACAAGACTTGGGGCAATAGTTTATGACGAGGCTTAGGTGACATGGGCAGTCATCGCACATCCCAGAGGTCATGATGGTGAACTGTAGGGCTTCTTGGACCAGCGTAGTTTCGGCACTGGTCTGCAAGAGCCCTGGGCCGTGCAAGCTTCCTTATAATAAAGCTTCCTTATAATAATCATCATTATAGCAAGTGATATTAGTTCACAAAATAGCACATTTTGTGTTAGGTTTTCTAGTTTTGTCTCGGACACCGGAAACGCGACCGATGTCTGACAAGAGGCTCACAACTGTTCCATAATGGGACGTAAACGTAACTGGTGAAACGAAGGAGTATTCTGCACTCCTCTGCCAGGTAGGCTACCTCCGAAGGCTACCTCCGAAGAGGTCTTCGGAGATTACAGACGTGATTTTACATTACGTTTGTGTTAAGGTTATTATGGTAAATGCATTTTGTATAGGTTCTATATCCGATACTAAAAAAAATCTACTCGAGATGTTCTGTCTCCTACATCATCTGAACTAGATCATAATGAACCAAACACTACTATTTAGCGACAACAATAGGTGCAAAATACGTACATACGTCCGTCGGCGAACCCCAGGACATGTGGTTCTTGTAGCTGCCAAGACGAAAATATGCCTGGGATGATTTATCATTGTTAATTAGAACCTTCATGAAGAAATTGAGTTGTATTGCATGTCGGTTAGATTCCCGTGAAGCACAGCCACTGCTCACTGGCCCGCTGATCCGCGAGAAACATTTGTTTTGTTCGTTCATCGACTCGTAAGTTAACTGGCACAAAAAGACACTTGATCATCGCCAGCAATAAATAATGGAATTAAATATGATATCATACCGTCATCTCCGTGTATCTGTATTAACGGAGGATTAATTAATACTGGCGTGCGAATTGCCCCCTAGCTTTTATTGTTAGATGTTTCATTATGCCGGCTTGCAGCGACACCCAGCACACGCACACATGGCCACATGCACGCTATATCTGTTAGTAGCAGCGTTATTCGGCTGTAGGTACAGTTAAATTAAAATGTAAAGGAAAGTGCATTGCGATCACAAACACTTGTTTGTTTAAGGGATAATTATTAGTATCAAATTTTAGTAAGAACTGGAATTCTTGAAAAATTCCTGATTCCTGAATACATTTCTTGATAACAAATTGTTTATTTTCAATTAATACTGAAAATAATGCAAAGTAAAGGTAACAGTAATTACTTGATAGAATCGAAATTGTACATAACAGATCAGACAGAAAGGGGCATCCTACTGATATTTAGTAAATATACGATTATTTAAAACAGCGTATTTTTGTATTTACGGATTGTTTTGCCATAATTTGATTATCTGTGCCAGACGCCGCTGCCGATGGCGCGCGGCGCGACACGGTGCGCGCTGCAGCGGTTTTTCATTATTTATTATACATACTTATTTGTCTTAAATGTGGTTGCAATATTTTAACACTTATTTTTGCGTATTTTTTACTTACGTTGTCGATGTGATATTGTTATATAATTTGCCGTCAACTCGTAATTTTAATGTTCACACGCTTGTCTCGGTTTAGTTCTAACATTTGGTATAAGTGACTTGTTTTATTTAATTCTTTGAGCGTGTCATACACGTTGACTTAGCAAAACAGTGTTAAACTGCAAGCTTAACATAAATCCATTATAGCTTGTACTGTTATAATATATGGAGAGTAAGTTTCTTCGACACTCAAGTGACGTATAGTTGAGATTAATTGTGTTTACTTAACCATAAGTCTTTCCGAAAGAGGCTGCACCCTCGTCGAATTCCCACGCGACCCTCCTGCCTCGAACCCTTGAGTTGCGCTCGGGCATGTTCGAACCAGTCAAAGTAACAGATACTTGTTGCTTTTAAACAAACGTCAGTGAAAACTCTCTAGAGAAATATTTATAGAGTGAGTGGTTTAAGCAGTTAGTTTTGTGAAACAAGAGCATTGGAACAAAGCGATTCTTGAACCCAAATAAATATATTTAAACCTTCAATATTTTGCTGTTCAAATGAAAAAAGAAATGAAAGAAAGACTCCGAACACAAACATGTAGCGAAATTTTATCAAAACAGAAAAAGAAACAGTGATTATATAGACTAGTCGAGAGTTCTGTTCTGTAAACAATTGACATACTTGTAAGTTACATCCTCAACGACGAAGAAGCTTGTTACGTAAAAAACACAATTTCACCCTTCACAGGTCAGTTGTAGGTCCCCGCGATGTGAGTCATGTTCAGTCCGTCTCTAGCGCACACGTTCTCTCATTGCTGACAATCGTGTCATCAAGCAAACATTTCTACGTCTATGTTTTTCGACAACTGTCGTAGTTATGAATTTGATGGAGTGCTGAAATTCATAGGCATGTCGCCGACCTGCTCGGTCTTGAACGTTTGTCTCGACCGCCTGGGGTGACATTGGAATTGAGACAAACAAATGTGTCAGCGAAAACATGCATTGAGGACAGCAGATGCCAAAAGTAGCGCGTAAAAATGGATTCCTTTTCAGGCAGGTCCAATTTAGACATTCTATAAATGATTCACATAATATTTAAGTACTTTCTGTGATGTATAATTGACATCTATCAGATACTAAAAACGCCACTGCCAACAACATTTTATGAAGATTTGAAAGTACATTCGAGGTACTTGTCTGTGTGATCTAACCAAGGGAACATTCCAGAATAATACTGGGATTCATTACTATTAAGAAGATATGTCGCAGAGGTGTCTGGGTTGAAGGAAACGTAAATTTTCGCTCTTGATGTGTCAATTGTTTTCGTCGTCGTTAATTTGTTGTCCAAATTAATTGATATAATTGCGTTAAATACAGAAACGAATGAAATTTGACGTACTGATAAAAATTAACGATTCGGAATCTTTAGCCAAAAACTTTTCCACAATTTTCCTTAAGTACATATATGAAATGATCGGTGGTATTTTCAAATTCAAATTCAAATATCATTTATTCAAAATTGGTTCATTACAGCACTTTTTGTACGTCAAGATGAAAATACCACCGTTTCGGAAAATGCCTCGCTATGGAGAAGAAGCGACGAAAGATTTAACGAAGAAACGCTGTCGAATCAAATTGATCTGTAACAAGAATTAGTTGCATTTACTTATGGTACCCTAGTAGGTATATACCCTGGAGTTTCTTTCGCCGCCTCTTCTCCATAGCGACGCATTCACGAAGCGGTGGTAGTTTTATCTTGACGTGCAAAAAGTGTTGTAATGAACCAATTTTGAATGAATGATATTTGAATTTGAATTCAATATACCGACCAACAAAATATTGCAAGATTGCTGAAACGGTGTTACGAAAATAGTGCGTAAAATTAAGTGTTCATTACATTTAACTTTCAACGTGTACCGCACGAGAACTTCATTCTTTCAACCTTGACGTGCGAGTACCGCACCATTGCAACATGCATTTAATGGAGCTGGCGTTTTAATAAATTCAATTGGAATTCTTCATTCAGTCTATAAGTTTTTATAAATAAGTAAACAATTGTTGTTGCCGTTGAATATTTTATTTCATTAGAACGTTTAAACAAAGTCTCGACGTCATATCGTAGAGAAAGCAGTAGTTGGCTCCCAGCGTCGCACAAATGCCGGGGAAGCCGAGTGCCTATGTTTGATGGTAATTATAATGTTATTGCCGTATTTATTACTACACAGCGATCTTCCCTCGGCTAAGTGTTATTGATTGTGGGCCGAGCGATCGCTGCTTCTGCCCTTTCTATTTCAAAAGACTTGCGCGATGAGTGTGCGTCCTGCCCTGTCTAACCCTAGAAGAAAGGTCAGGAGTGAGAGAGAGAGTGATAGGAAGATTGATTCATGTGATGCGGATGCTGTGTCGTGTTTATGCTGAATGGAGATATAAATTTTATTTGATTTCTTATTAATTTTGATTGTTATAAAAATGTGTAATGTCGCGTTTCGGTCTATCGTTCTTTTGGTATATGTTGAATGTTGTTTGTACATGTACATATGTAACGGTGACCAGTGTATCTGGAGCGCGAGTGAGGCACGCATGTATTGTTGCGAAACTATTTCTGTTATAAAGTAAACAATGTTTTACTCAAAGTTGCCTAATTGCACCTACGTATTACTTATTTTAGAAAATAATTCCCCGAACGATTTGTAACGTTTTTATATTTTAGTGGCACCGAGATTAATTTTCTTCATAATTACATGTGCTCTGTCATACAGTTACAGTATCAATCTTTTTACACAACTTGTGTAGAGCGATTTGTGTTGAAACAAATTTTTTAATCACCAGCTATAAGTACCTATACTAATTACATGATTCACATTAAAGTATAAAATCCCCATCCGTGTTTGCACTGAATTATTGCCGTAATGTTTTGTAGAAAATTTAAACCTGGAAAGTCTAAAAGACGATATTATTTGTTTAGATTTTAGTCATAACAATACATATAGTAGAGAAAGCAGTACATACATGTCATAACAAGTGTAAAGTAGGTTATGTAGTTACGTATCCTGCTTCCTGCTTGTGCTATCCTGCTAATTCCTACTTATACTCTTACCTAATATTATTAATGCGAAAGTTTGTGAGTATTGCTGAATGTATATTGTCTTTCACGCAAAAACTACTGAACGGATTTAGATAAAACTTCACAGTAGTATAACTTATACATTAGAATAACACATAGAGTATTATTTTTAAAGATTCTGTGTAATTTGATCGTAATACAATGATACGTCAGTAAATCCTGCTCTCTCAGAGCTATCTTGTAGTGCGCTCCCTAAACCGTAATAGTAACACAAAGATAATGTACCGGACGATTGTTTCTCTTAAACAGTTCTAAATAATAGTCCGCGACAGCATATCTACCTTTTATGTGGAAGGCATTGTATCCGAGATAGTGAGCCATAAACACAATTAAATTGTATACTATTTTACAATGCACATTTTAGAATATTTGTCAAATTCTTATTAAATTTGATACATTTGTCGCTTTTAATATTGAAAGCATTCAAACGTTGTCTTTTACACTAAGTGATTTGGACAAACAGTTTACATGTTGTCTCGGTAAGATTGACCTGAATGCGGCGCCATTAAGTGCTTCCGATGAGTCTACCTACTAATTAATTTCGCACACCAACTTGTTAGTCCTCCTAACAGCAGGATTTGTTTGAAATAATCTGTCAAGAAACTATTTGACAGACCAAATACTACGCGTGCGAAACCGAGTGCTAAATGTAGTAGGTAGTTAAATTGAAGCTAAAATGTAAGGAAGACTTTAAGAATTCAATTAAACTAAGTGATTAAATGTAAGTTGATATTGTCTCAATTTTGAACTTGACCTTCGCTTGGCTCCGTGTGGCTCTCCGCCGTCCACTCCCCACATGCCCCGTGCGGCCCGTGCGGCGGCACTACTGGAGCGCGGAGCGCGCGACTCCGCGGGAGTACGCAGCGGAGCGGCGTCGGCTACGGTCATTCCTTACAAAACTCTTTCAAACACGTGCTGTGCTATTTGTATACAAAGTGCTAATTATCATGAATGAAACTACGGTTATTTGGATGTTTACAACTAGTGCCATAAGTTTATTCGCGTTCTAATCGTGCGGAACTCCGAAGCCAGGGAGCCGCGCTTTCGTAAACAAAGCGCTACGAAAGAGTTTTCTCGGTTACCATGTTAGAGGAATAAATAAAGTAAAATGTTCGATCTCCGTACAAATACGTGTTTATAGTCAATTATAAATGATGTCGTGTGTATTTTTAATTATTAACCGTAACTTCTTATAAGTTTCTTACTAGATATCAGTACTTAGCGGTCCGCACTCCGCAGTCCCGACGAATGCTGCTTTGTGATATATGTATGTATACATATATCAAAACGTTACAGGGAAATATAGGAATTTAAGGAAGGCTCGATCGTCGGACGGAGACTTTTGGCTGTGAAATTATAGTAAGTGTTTATATTGTACCACACCTGGTTTTTATGTTTCTAAAAACGTTTATATGTTTATAATTAAAAACATAACGATTTATATACGTTTGAGAATTCTGTGAGGTGAGATGAATGGAAAAACATACGTACATTAATTAAAAAACATTAATTGCATGCAGGAATTAAAATTTTCAAATTAATAATTGTAAATTTCCATAGCTGTGAGCATGTTTTTGCGCCAGACACTGACTGGAAGTATCTTATCATTGTATCAGCTGCCGCAAACAAACGAATGTCTCCGGCTCTTGCAAATTTGTACAGATAAGGTAATTATTATGTTCTTACGACTTATCTCATCTGGTACCGTAACTAGATTTTATCACTGTATGATATCATATGTATGATACACGAACGTAATATCACGCCTGTAATCCCCGAAGAGGTAGGCAGTGGAGTGTAGTACATTCCCACGTCTCACAAGGTACGTTTACGCCCCACTATCGTGTGGTGAGCCTTTTGCCATACTCCGGGCACATATCCAGACTCCGAACCATTACTAGAAAATCTACGTAACATTACGCCTATAGTCCCCGAAGAGGTCAGAGTAATATAGTATGCCTATTCCTAAGTCTATTCCATAGTTCGACGAAAACGTAACTATTGAATGGTGAGTGTTCTAAAAGACCTAAGATAGTAAAATCCAATACTCCCAATCGATAGTTGTGCTTGCAACCAACACGACTTTCGAGGTATTAATCAGATACATCTCTATTTATTATTAAAGGCTTCGCCATCGTTGACTAATTCAGAGACGCCCACTTTAGGTCACAGGCTTCCTCTAAGTATCGCCAAGTCACAGGGCCTGATTATTGGACAGCAGGGCGCTGCGGTTGGAAGCGGGTCGCCGTCCAGCTAAAGCTATGACAATAAATATAAATTAATACTGAACGCTTCTAGCGATGCTGGGGCCCCGAATATTGTATATGAAGTATCTACAATAAAGTAAAATTTTCCTTAAAAATCCTGCCCTTCTACTAACAATGATGTTCAGAGATTTTTTTCTCCGTTGTAATAATCAATTATAATTTTTATACGCATATATTGCTTAAGTACCTATTATTTCAGACATAAGACAAGCAAATAAAATTGAGGACAAAAACACATCACATTTTTGTTACCGGGCATTGACCTGTGAACGGTTGAAGAAGTTTCTGACCCCCTGAGATTTAGTGACGTGTATTTTTACGCACGTTTACCTGCACAAAGTCCACTCAGCATCTGTTGTGAAGCTAGGGTATATGGAAAAGTTGAAATAAAAACGTAATCTCACGCCTGTAATGTTCGAAGAGCTAGGCAGTGGAGTGTACTACACTCGCACGTTTACCAGGTACGTTCACGTCCTACTGTTGGACTGGTGACATATAAGTTATAAAATAGTTATTCATGTCTATGGACACAGTCGTCCAATGCGAGGATTCGTTTTCATTTTTTGCCATGCAATAGTGATCGTCGTAGAAGCCAACTGGCGGGCGATCACAACACACCGCACGCTCCGTGGTGGAGTGAGATAAGGCCACTGTAGGTACTTGTAGGCGCTGGCCGCACGCGCGCAACATAACTGATTTTTGCGATAACACTGTGCGGATAAATGGCATTATAAACGAATTGTTTAGTGTCACTAACACTGTTTCTGTACAATGTAACCAAAATTAATATATTTATGAGCATTAATTATTCATTATTGTTCTCTATGTGATCAACCGATGACGTCTTTCTTCGACGTTCATCCCTTTCATCATACATGGCAGATTTCGTACAATACGTTTTGTATTGTACGAAAATAATATTTTCAAACAAGACAAAGGAGTTAGAATACATATCAAATATGCACTATTCTGGTGATTACCTCGTTACATGGTTTTGTTTGCGGTCGTGTTATCAAATTAACACGTGAAGGAAATTTACGAATTATTGCCTATTATCAACAAACAGATTTGCTTCGATAGGAGGACGTTGGTCGACACAGTGTGGTTTATTAGTAAACAACTTATTACTGGCGGCCTCACTTTCCACGGTCCTGTGGAAATTAGACATTTTCCTGCCCTTCATGTATAGATCTTGGTAAAAAAAATCCTTGCCTAACATTTTCTTTAACTAAACAAATAAATTACAGTTAAAAATTTGTAGATTATTCCATTGGTTATTATTAATACATTTTAATGATATGCTAAAAATAATCTAATAATACAATTCCTCGCAAATGTGAAATGTATCATCACGTCTGTAATCCCCAAGAAGGTAGGCAGAGAAGGGTAGGACATTCCCCCTATTCACCAGTTACGTTTACGTTTAATCGCGCGATACGGGGCGAGCCTGTTGGCGTACCCGTATCGCGCACAAATTGAGACTCCGTCCTGGTCACTAGTCCCACGGGGGGAAACGCACCCGGGATCTGTCCGTTAGTAGGCGCATTTGCGATCACTTGACCAATCAACATCATCATCGGCCTATTGATGTCCACTGCTGGGTGCAGGCCTCCGCTGACGGGTTACGACCCACGATAGTTACGGATACTCCATCAAAGACGCAGGCAAAAACGGATTTATTCGATATTTTCAATCGAATTCGAAAAATCCAATAATTTGAATCGATCCGAAAGCGAGCAAGAAACAGACATAATTTAAATTTTTAATACGATAAAAGTTAAGGCGAAAACTATGAAAATAATATTTATGATACTTCTAAGATATACAAATAATAAATTATTACTTTCTTTTTTCGAAGTAATGTAACGGGTAATACATTTAATCCTAGACAATGAATACCCTTAATATCGAATGTAATCAGTATAATATCGTAACTTGTCACAAACTGCATTTGCAAACGCGAGCACGCGAGCTCACCTGCGTGACCTCTATTAGTATTAATATATTGAAATAAGAGCGCGCCACTAGTCGTTCATAAATCTGCGGGAGTCGACAGTCGTACAGAAGTGCGGTCGAGTTCCCGGCGGCCAGTAGAGCGCGCCGAGGACCGCGGGGACACGTACAGCCAAACGAAACTATACCAAGATTTTATTGTTAAATGTTTATGTTATAACAAGACTTATGGGAGAAATCCGATATGTTCCTTGAAGTGTTTTGACTCTTTTTATACAATATGGTAGGTGTATAAACATTTGCGCCAGTAGAACTAAGCAGTTTCTTACAACCTAATTTAATTTTATGAAACGATTTATAGTAGTCGCGTCATTAGGTATGTGCAAATACACGTGCGCGAGAATAGTGACGTGAAACCAGCTAACGGTGCCGGGCGCAGTAACCGTCACATAAATGTGTTTGGGTTGTTTGATCGTCGCATAACCTTCATGTAATAGTAACACTCAGATCGGAAAATCTTTGCGCGCTATTATTACGACATGGAGACAGGTCCATGTGCGCAGAATAATTGATTGTAATTTTTACTCGAAATTAGTTTTTTTTTATGCGTCACGCAGCTCTTAATGTTAAATGATCACGATAACCGTTTATATGTGAAAATGTTGTTGCGCCTGTCTACTAAACATTAATACGAGTAACTTGTGGAGTATTTTTTGTTGTTTTGATATGCACGTTGCTGTACTAACGACCACATTCTCATTCGTTTTACAATTCTCATGACATTTTTATCATAATACAAGATTTACTTCCAATTCTATTTTATTGATGTCTAATATACGTGGTCACTTCGTACAACAATTAAGAATGGTAATCTTGGAACATGTCCACATACGACCGTCTGATCTCAATCTGCGCATCAACTGAGCTTCATAAGTAACCACACGGCTGATCAATTACGTATGAATATTTACTAACATTGATATTTTTATTACGCCCACGTTCAGAACAAATAGGTACTTCTGCTGAGCACACAAATATTTATTTTGGCTTGAAATCGAACCCATGATCCTCGATTCAACATACAGGTTAACTAACCATTGCAGCAATGGGCTACCTCAGCATCATTAATTTTGTATTTCCTTTTTCAAAATATTATTAAAAACTCCTTAAGGGAGGCCCATGTCTGGCGCTGGACCGAGGCAGGCTGGTGACGATGATGAGAGTGATTCTCAGTTTTGCGTGAGGTGACCGACGTACACAGCTGCTTGCGGCGGCCGCTCGCCCGTCGTCGCGCGGCGTTGCTCGCACTACGGAGCTCCCGGTCTCACTGTTCGATTTCGGCTACGTAAATGAATTCGGAGAAGCACCGCTCGTGTGGACTTATTATCTCCCCAGACACTGTTTAGACGAGATTTTTAGCTGCCCACAATTTCCTTAATAGACCTCTTGGCTGTCTAGGTCTCTCATGATTATGTACCTAAATACGATAATTTACTGTTAATTTAATATAGTACTTATCTAAGTATGTTTCAGTAATGTTTTAGCTTTTTACCTGTGAACCAAAATATTTTATGTTCCGACCACGATCATACAAATTGCCACACAAGAGTCACATTTCATTTAAACTAGCAGCAATAATACTATAATACGTGTAACACGAGACGTACCAAGTTAGTCAGCAGACTCAGAAACACTGAGGTAGTATTCAAAGGTCCCTCGAATTCAAGACTTCAAACAATTGGTTGAGCAGTGTTACGATCAAATGAAAATCTTATACCTACATATTAAAATATTAACTTCGTGTCTGCATTGCTCCATTTTGATATGTTGTTGATTTAATTAGTATCGTCGTACTTCACTCGACGTGTCCATTTTGCAAAGAATCAGATGTTATGATTTAACATTTAAGTATCATTAACCGCGCAAATAGGTAGTCGGCAGCGTGGAATGTTCCGCGCCGTCGAGATCACAATCTAAAATCTATAGATAAGTCCTAATTGCGTTTATGCTAATGTCTGATTTGTGCCTCGAGCTACATCCTGTATCTTAATCATACTTTTTGTGCTTGTTTCATCTGTCGTACAAATATCGTTTACAATGTATCAAACCGTAACTAAACGTTCGTAACGTACAGAGCGTGCCTACCTGCATGTTTTCAGACAGCTCGAGCGCGCACTGCTCGTAAGTCACTGACGTTATGCCACGTTTTTAATCTTTGAATAAATTGTGACAAACTAGATGGGTGCCTGTCCGCCTCGTGACGCTGTCTGGCGCCGCGTCACGGCCGAGAGATCGTGACACTCGTGACCGCGCGGCACCTCAATGGGTGTTCGCAATATCGTTTAATTGTTAAACTGTTAATATCAATTTTAAATTGCGATTACTGGCACACGCCGCTATCACACCGATTGCTATTTCGCAATACTAGCTCGTCTGTCGTTCTGTCGGCGAGTGAGCGGCAAGCTATGAAAAAGTACTCCGGACTATGTAGTGGAATCCACTCCAAGTCAAATAAATGTTATGAAAAAAAAACTTTATTATTTTTATGATCTCCCAGTCGCTGTTAGACTGGCAGTAAGAACAGGCCCCGACAGGCTACAGTCGACACGTGGCATTAATAGATTCCGAGACGCGGCCGAATCGCGTAAGCCGCTCGACGTGCACGTTCGAGCGGCGGCGCGCGGCGGTCTGGTTGCAGTCGCCGTGTCCGCGCGCCGCGCATAATTTAGAGACCTTCTAACATTTGAACTGTATACGAGGAGGTCGGGTTTATACTGTTCAATAACTTCATCGTTAATAAAACATAACGTCACGCCTGTGTTCTTGGAAAACGTAGGCAGAGGAGTGTAGCACACTCCCACGGTACACCGGTAGTTTTATACGCCCCACCACGGAATAGGGTTTCAGTCTATTACTATACACAACAACCCAACAGCATCCGAGCCGAGATTTGAACTCAGAACATCTCGGTTAACAGTCGCGCTTACAACCACAACCACTGGACCGACGAGGTAATCAAGGGTGCTGATTTATAATTCTAATTCGTAATATTCTTACCATATTTAAGAAAATTAAGATATCCACCGTAGATGTGTTTACCAAAAAGCGTTCGGATCGTGGCTGAGTTGGCGCGGCGCCGGGATAGTATAGGACAAACAACAAATGAAAATACAGGCGAATAATTTAAATGGAAAAAACAAATGTGCAGAACAATTTATGAAGTCCTATAATGAGCGTGCGATATGTGGTTGTTTTAATCAAATAATAATAATCTTTATCGAACCAATCTAAATAGACACGTAGAACTCACATATACTGAGTTCTATGTCACTTAATAATACAACATTTTTGTTTGCAACGATGACGCCAGAAATTAACTATATCTATTTTTTTATTACATGTTTAATATTCGAAATTTTATAAATTACTAAACAATAATGA
>DWDW01000231.1:0-16531 GCA_018245635.1 Mimoniades versicolor eupheme | reverse complement strand
GAAAATCGAATAAATCCCGAACACATAACTTGGTCATATTTTCTTAGCAATCATTTTGGAGAGAAATGTTTTGCATGAGCCCGTATTTGCACAGTTCTTTGTGTTTTCGATCGCTTCAGTGTCAAAGGAAATACTAACTCACCTTTTGTATATTGCATTTGTTTGATTGCGCGCAGTCCTTACAAAGGCTCGGGTGATGGGACTGCTTAGTTTTGCGACGAGACCGCGCTGCTTTGTCTTTGTGACCGTTTACGTCTTCTTTCACGTTGGCTTTTCTGACGTCATCCGCAGAACGCCAGTAGTTTTTAATTTCATTCTATTCCAAAAGCAAAGTCTAATAAGATAGGTTAGTTCAAACTATGGATTGTTTAAGTGCAAGTTATATTCGTGGTTTAGTTGTTTGTTCGGGCACAAAATGTATACGGCGAAAGTTTGGCCAGTTCCCAAGTTCCGGATTGAATTAGCCACAAGGGGCGCTGTTTTTTGCTGTTTCTTCGTACTAGGTGCCAATGAAATTTTTTACATAGTTAGGTCTGTATTTTGGTAACAATACGCAGAGTTTAGTCTTCCAAAATATGTCAAAATAACAATATAAATATTTCTTTAGCAGGTCATTAGTGGAAATTAAAACTCACTTGTGAAAAGCTGTCGCTGGAATGTGAACCTGAATTGGATTCGTTGTAGTGTAATTCATTGTTGTCGGAGAAGCATTCGCTAGATAATTTCGATTTCGCTAATTCGCGTTGTTCACGCTCCCTTCTTTCATTTCTCTACAAAGTTATTTGCTTAATAAAAATAAAATTACAATGCGAACAATGACAACGTATCAATTTATATAATTTACCTCAGAGCTAAACCCTTCAACCAGAATAGCTACAAGCAAATTGAATAGAACATAATTGCCAAAAGTCATAAGTGCCACGAAATATAATGCGGCCCAGTGACTCGTTTTTTCCATACCGTTGAATAACACAACATTCCAATCTTCTTGTGTCAAAACCTGGAAAATATAAGTTTAACTGAATATCTTGTTTATCTGTTCGAGTACGCTACCACAACATATATATCCAAAATTAACATCTTGAATAAATTAAAAATAAGCCAGGTGTGCTGTTTTCGTGTTGAATTCGTGCTTTAGTGTAAATAGTTGGTAAGTTACGAATGTGACAAAATCAACAAAACAAAATGAAACTCGATCGTTAGTGAAGAAAGTGTTAGCGTTACAATGTTCAAGTATGTATGTATGTGTAATAGTGTACACAAAATATACGAAGGGAAACACAGACGGCGATTTGGAGTACACAAGCAAAAGGGTTCAGCATTTCCTAAGTCTACTAAGCACGATGCATTATCTATGGAGCGCTCCTTAAAATGCATTACTTACTATAAAACCATATTTAACTAACATTGCAAGACGAGTTTCTCGATCGTTTCAGGTATAAGTAATGTGACTGATCAATCTTCAATTCCTGAATATTAGTATTGAAACTTTCTGATACATAGCTTGATCGAATAGATGATGGTGTTTGAGCGGTACGAGAAACACGCGACGTCTAATTCTAAAAGCAAATACGTGTAGGGTCGCAAATAAACCGACTGTATACGTTGGCTAACGTTAGTCTCTCAAGGCTTACCTGGAACACGGTGACGGTAGCCCAGAGGATGTTATTAAAATGTTTCCTGTCGCACTCACACTTGGGATGATGTGAAATGATCTCCGGGCAGGTACAGTCTCGCTCGACGCCGTTGTCTTCGACGTACTTGCAAAACTTACCACCGAATAGATACATGCCCAGAATACTGCGCGTCGTGAGTCCGATGAAAAAATGAAAGAAAAACAAAATGCTATGCGCAAACGCCGCGACCGAGTCGTCCTGACGATATTTTATTACGTACGCGACGGTAACACTGCATCTCGTTGTTAGGAAAACTAATTTTACGTACCACCGTGATCGTTTGAAGGCGAAACGTAAATCCATTTCCACGATGCGAATTATTTTGATGTCCATCATTACTTTAAATGATTGACTTTTACGGTTACTTTGTGCCCATATAAATGAATAAGAGTAAAATTAGTCTTACTCATTGATGTTGCATTTGATTCAATTTAGAAGCGATTAGTGAAGCAGTGTTATCGCCGTAAGTACGCTACCACCGATAGTTTGTTAATATAACTAAATTAATTACTGAATTTATTACATTTTATTTAGTGCATGTTCCCCAATAAAATTATTATCGTAATTAACATTCATCTTTATATACTGCCTCATTATCTCAGAACAATAAAATGCAATGAAATAAATGAGAAGAGCAAAATAGAAGAAAGAAATGTGCACAAAAGATACTGAAATTTTTCATTCAGACCGACTCATAACATAGTCATTTAAATGTCATTCGTATTAGATGCATCAATTGAAAAAGTCAAGTTATTATATTCATATTAAAGCATAAAGAAAATATATGTGGGAATTAATGTAAATGGATTTAAACTTTATAACATAAATATTTGGAAAATGCTATGTGAAAATTAGGAAAAGAATTGGAAATAAGACTGTTACTGAAGTAATTAAAAGAAAAATGCAGAAATGCAGGTTATTGCCGAAATCAGTGAAATTTTAAACAGCATATTAAGATGGGAACTTCACTAATTTCGTTAAAATAATTTTATAGACAGACCTAAATAATAGAAGCAGCATGCAAAGTGACAGAGATAGTACTGTTTATACTGAGTATAACTGTAGTGGGAGTTATAGAATCGACGTAGGAGTTAATCGCGACTCGGCTCGACCGACCTGAATCTAACCTTCTACTTAACCAAGCTCTCCGACTAAATGTGCTCTCGACATTTATGGGTTTTTCACAACATAACAAAGTGATAATGAGTCTAGGTGAGTCTGGAGCGTTTGTTACCAATGATTCTAGATCTGTTCACTACGCGGGAACTAGGATAGCGGTTACGCGACTGAACGCCTGTTTGACAATGCACAATGCTGCAAGCCTATTCAATCGAATAATAGGTCATTTGAATGAAAATGAAAAATTAGACAAACATAAATTGAATCTTGCAACAGAGTGAACGGTCGTCGATTGTGTACTCGCGTGGTTAGTCGATTAGCCGTCATAAGGACAATCTTCTGTTAACATTGATTGTCATTCTGTCGTGAGTGTTGATACTGCAGACGAACCCGTAGGTAAAAGCGTTTAGTAAAATGTTGCAAGTTCAGTCTGTTTTGGATTGTCTGTTAGATACTTTATTGAAAATGTTGAATACCTGAAACACCGTGACAAAGGCCCACAAGAGCGAATCAAAGTTTTTTCTGTCGCACTCTTGATCGCCCTCTTCGTCTTTCTCGCAGAATTTGCACCCGAAGAGGTTCATACCGAGGATGCTGAACGTTACCACGCAATATACGATTAGATAATAATACGATAGCTACTGTCCTTTCCATATATAAAGGAAGAGAAACGATATAAAGAAATAGGTGTAAGATTTATACTATGGTGAAAGTGATAAGGTGCAGGTACAAATAAACTCAGGTGGACAAAGCACAAAAGCGTGAAAGACACTATGATAAATAAGATTTTAAAGAAGAAGAAGAAAAAGAAAAAGTTTGTAGAGAGTGTGGATAGTGGTAGTGTGTAGTGGGCACATGTCAAAGACAGAAAAAGTCAACACAAAAGGATCGAAAACGAAAAACAGGGCAAATCACTCACAGTTACATTAGTGCACAGGTAAAGGGATGTGGGTGTGACAGTTAAGTAGAAATTTATATTTATGAAGACTCGAGTAAATCTTCGTTCGCTACGGAGAAATTAAAGATACCATTGACCAATCATTTACTGATTGCTTGGGAGCGCATTCTACTTGAGTACTACTAGAAGTCATGAGATTGGAAATTATATTAAGGTTAACGAAACACAAAAGACTATATGACAAGATATTGAGTGTGTAAGTTAAGACCTAATCGCATAACGCAAGTTAAAGAAATACTGGATATAATGAAATTAAGGAACTACATTTCGAATGTAGTTAGTCGATTGGATTCTATCATAGTTTTTCATCTTACTGACGTTTTGTAAGGTAAACAATAAGTTGGAAATGAAATATAGAAGAGACAGAAAGAGCTTCGTAAAGAACATCAGTAAAAATAATAGTTTTAATGTAGCAGCTTCTAATTACTTCTTTTTTTATTTCTTTTTGTACTATTTTTATTTATTTTATTTATTTACATGCAATTTATTTGGATATTTTATTATACTTAGTTTTACTACCACGGCGATGTACTAAATATACCAAAATAACTAAAATATATTTACTTTGAACTCCCAGTAGTGTAATAACAAAACTACATACATATTTTTTTTTCACTTAGTCTAAGTCTATAACATTTTTATTTCATGTTACGCAACGCTATTATATTCTAGGGAGTAATTACCTGAATATGAAAATAAAAAGTACTAGTAGAGAAAAAAACACGGCGACGTTGTCCATTGTTCTCAGCATGACGAAGAGTTGTCGTCTCAAGTTGGGCATGAATCTAACAAGTTTTAGTATACGTAAGAGTCGAAAAGTGCGCAGCACTGAGAGACCCGAATTTCCTGCTAAATCCTTGTCACTTCTTAGACTTTGAGTTAACTCGAATGCACTGTGCAAAAATGAGACAGGTGTTCATTATACTTCTCTTAGTCATCAAAATTATACACGAGAAATGTCCGGTGTATATTATGATTGCAGTTACCTTAGAATCACTATCACTCCGTCGAAGACGTTGAATCCATTGGATATGTACTTAAAAGGGCCTTCAGCGATTATTTTAAATACCATTTCTATTGCAAATATCGCTGAGAAAACAACATTACTGATTTCGACGATGACCGTTAGTTCCTCAGGTTGGTTGTGATATTCAATACCCATTGAGAGCGTGTTTATGAGAATCGCTAACAATATACCTAAAATAAATAATGTATTCATGGTAGTAAGATAAGGGGAGAAAGACCAAGTCCACTTATTATAATTCATACCTTGTTGAAAATACTTGTGGTCAACAATAGATTTTATATGTTTCCTTAGCAAAGATAGGAATCTTGATATTCGTTGCCAGAACAATAAGCATACATTAGAGAATTTGCCTTTCCTGGTTTCTTTAGCTGCCGCTTCTGCCATTATTAAATCTACACAGCATGAAAAATCTTCTATTTCTACAATCTGCAATATACATCAATATCACATTATCAATATCAATTGTATTTGTTTTCTATATCATATGGAAAATATTATATTTATTCCATTATTCAAAACAGAAAACGTGTTATCTATTACAATAAATAAGGTTTAGAAAAAGTCAAGTTTTACAATTTGGGAATGGAAAGAATAGCGTAGCTTATGCACCTTGGTGTCTGACTTTTCATCTCCGGCTCTTTTGCTGATTCCTTTAGTAAGTTCTTCGAAAAACGAGTCCAGGGCGACTTGTCCAGTAGGTAAAGCCGCAGAGAGCGCCCCGGACAGAGCCAGCAGCTCCTGACAGGACATGGTGCCGCCTGCAGCAGCGCGCTCGTCGGCCATGTCGCCTGCCGGCAGGTCGAACTCTACGCCCGCAAATTATTCTCACTACAGTGTTAATGTACTGGTTTCAACTGTATTACTACTTATCACTTTAGAAGCACCTGCACATTTTATTAACAGAAATGTTTTGAGAGTCTACATAAAAGTAAACATCGATTCATTTAATGACAGATTTAGTACAAATTAAGACGCAAAAGCTAAGGATTCGGTTCTATCTGGTACTGTAAAAGTAGAAGGTGAACTATGTATCTAATATTTATCTAAACAGTTTTAGTGGGATTTAGTCGAGAAGAAGTGCCTATAGAAGGGGAGTGGAAGAGTATAAATAATTAGAAGATCAGATTGCGCATGCCTGTCTAATAGCGCGCCTAGATCTACTGTCTCTAGACTCACCACTTTGGCTCTTTAGCCAGTCACGTTGGCACAATGAATCTACAAATACATATTTACGCATATGTTAAGATACTCCAATTTCAATGCAAATTTTATGGAAAAACCTTAAGATTAAGCAAAATTCAGAACGTGTCCAAAGTTTGAATTGAGGGTGCGATTGTATAAGATTAAAATGGATAGTTTAGGTTAAAAAAATTGCTCTTCAAAAAGCATTTATTCGCTTTTGGTTACGTTGTTATTGGGCAAATTTTATAGTTACCTGTCTGTGTCATTTTTTCAGATGAACATACATTATGAGGGTGCGCCGCGTGGGGAGCGTTGGGTGCGTGTAGTAAAACTGTATCGCTGAACATCACTGAAGACCGACGTCGGGCAAGAGACGGAGGCGATAGCAATGAAAGGTTAGACGCGTTCTGTGTAATAGAAATATTTAATAAAATATCTGTAGAATAAGGTACTCCTTTCAACGAGTTGTGTTTTACAAAAGTATACATGAATCGATTCGTGCTCATCGTGCTCATAAATTCGCTCTTATTTAGCAATTGCATCGTCTCGCTCGTTGGTGGTATCATGATATTTTCCATATCTATAAAGTAGGACTTGAAGCTTTCTAAAGCGAATTACAAAGATTTCGATTGGAGTAAAATAATGTTATATATATCTACAGCATTACCTCAAGGTCAGCGGCCGAGAGCGAGGGTACGCGCAACAGGCTGGGTCGGCCGAGGGGCTCGTCTCCCCCCTCGTCCGTTTTGCCATTACCCTGCAACAATATATCGAGCTGATTCGTTACAGCTAACTTGTAAAAACATTTTCGTATGTGTTTAGTACAATGACATTATTCCAATGGTATATTATTACATGTTCATGTACGTGTATTAAGTATTTTTTGATAGGAGTACTTACAGATATTTATAAGAGTTTATTATTCTATTGTTCGCCTGCCTGACACTTTGGCAAGGTTGACTGGTAATTAATCTCAATAGCCATACCCTAAGTTCGCTAACTAAGGAAAATAACGAAATGTAAATAACGTTTATTAACTAAATGTATTTGCTGATTCAAAGTTACGGATAATCCACTGCAAACAAAAGTGAAGGACTATCTAAATTGGATCGTAATTGAAATTAGATATCTTCTTCATCACATTGTCAAAATGACACTTATAACGTAATTGAAATTGAAAAGAAAACAAGAGTACAATTCAATTTAAATATCACTTTGAGCATTCTCAATAGATTCCGATATCCAACGATCCAAATAATTTCTAATCTAAATACGAATAAAAGAAACCATTAATCGGTTGTTGAGAAAATGGCTCAATCTGAGATAGTTAATTTCAAGGGGCGCTTCTTAAATTGATGTTTAATAGCCGAACGCTCACATTTTAGGAAAATAAGGAATTGGGTATCAGATTTATTAAAATTACATGGTTTATTTACATTTTTTTATCGAAGCAATACTTACTTTGCGTAGCTTACTTTGGGATCAGATGGCCGTGTCTGGAGATGTCCCGAGATATTATATTGTAATAATTAAAAATCTGTTATGTATCAGTTTTTTAATTTTCCTTCGTGTCTTGTTGATTGTTTCATTTAACTTTTGTATAACTTTGTAATATAAATATAGGTGTGATTGTATAGATATGTATAGATATTCTATTTTAAAACTAAACGCTCCTCCAGGGTGTTTACGAAGACATGGAAATTAGATATTTAGATGACACACAATGACACGCAAATTTGTCATTGGCGACATCAGTAAACGATTATAAACATAATCAATTTGTTTTGATGACCAGATCTGTCGACCAACTAGTGCATAATAGACTCAGCCTTGCCACAAAGCGAACGTGTCGTTTCATACAAATCGCACAGTCATCGCCATAGTAAGTCAATTGATGCACTAATCGCTCGATTAGTTGACTTCTTAGTGTGAAGGCGAGTCCAAATTTGCAGTAAAATCGCCGCACGCACACAAATAAAATGTTACCATATTTACTTTCCTTCACACATAAAAAAAGAAATGTAAGCGTTAATTTTTAAATTTGATGATCTCTTCATAATGTTTTGCTTATTGTATTTTGTAATCAATAGTAAGTTTTACCTGCGGATGCATTTTTGGACAACAGGGATGGTGTTGTTTAGGTTTGTTGGCTGGAAGCTGTAGTGTCTCACGACTTCGCCATCGGAACTGAGCTCTTTGGTGATATCGATATACCCTAAAAATCATTACAGTATCATTTCTATTACAGCATAATAAAAAACAATTTCGGCAATTCAACACACGCAAGTGTGATTATAGTCTTAGATTCCTGTAAATTGTGCACAGAGAATTCTAGAATTAGTCTGAAACATAATAACAGGAGTAATAGAAAGCATTTATGCGTAACGCGAACAAGTTTCATAGAGGGGGTGTAAATTAATGTTTTTTAATTTACACACAGTGTCATAATAAGACATAATTAATACCATAATCAGAAATTGGTTAAACCATACCTGATCTTTTTCGCCATTCTTCTCTTAAACCTTCTCCACAAGTGAGCAACATATTTAACTATCTCTGCATAACACGTGGCGGGTTCACTGTTGTTGGTGGACGAAGCCAAGGTCGATGAAGAAGTGAAACGAGCTCTTTCAGCTCGCATCCGTTCCATTTCACGTTTCTTAGTTTCACTAAACTGAGTCGCAATAACGACCAGGCACAGGTTGATCATGAAAAATGATCCGATCTAGAGAAATGTAATTTACATTAGCAGCATTAATTAATTCACAATACGAATTAGTTAATTCTCGATATCAATTAATTAAACAAACATTTGGAACATAGGAATGTCAATGAGCGTTAATTATTGTAGCGTTATGTTGTAATAATTAATATCCTATTGAAATAGGCAGATAGATTACAATATAAGGATCAGTGATGAACTTACTACAATCAATAGCACGAAGTAGATCCAGTCCCAAAAACTGTGAGCATCTTGTACGTAATACATTATATCCGTCCAACCCTCGAGAGATATTACCTAAAATATATAAGTAATCTAGCAAATAGTAACATACAACAAATATAAAAGGCTTGGAGTAATTTTAAAGTTATAACTTACCAAAAATATGGCTACCCAAGCGAGACCGATATTGTCGAAAGAGATCGTTCCTTGAAATGGGTTTGGACCTCGCTGCGTGCAATTGGTATAATACTGGTTCCAGTCTACACACGAACTGTTCGTGGGATTGTTGTAAGAGAATGGCCGGGCTGTTTCATTGCACACCAGTGGCCCGTAGCGGTAAGGTGGAAAATTCCCACATAGATGCATACCACTATCTTCAGGAGTAGTGCAGATATAATCCAACTCTTTGGAGAATTCGTAGTGCAACGATATGCTGTGTAGAGCAATGTTTATATTAGCATCTTTAGAACTTAACAAGAGTTTCAATTCCACAACAAAATGTCGATTCACTAGCGTCATAAAAGTTTACATAGGTAATATCTATTACCTATATAACTAACTAATCTTAGTTTAATACTGAGATGTATAAAACTCATTCTTTGTTATATAATTATGATTATGGAGGATAATGTTGTGACATTATGTTCAGTATCGTTGTTAAGTGAGTTAGTCTAGTGTTTTTACGATTCGACTTTATTTTAATAGGTCAATAAATTATACTGAAACCTTTGAAGGTCGTCTATTCCAAATATCATAACGATCTTTTAATTTAATGGTTACTTAACGCTAGAAACATCCAGATGTTTGAGAAACTATTTTTGTGAACTACGACAAACTTGACAAGCACGTGGTCTAACAATGAGGTAGCCATTCAGCATTTTGATTTAAAACATACACCATCACTATTCATGCGGTTAATGAAATTGTTCGACCGAAACACTACGACGATCGCATGCAATATCTATGAAATGTCACGGGAAGATATAAAAAGGGGAGACTATTAGATATATCTGAAGGTTGTGCTGATAAAGGTGTATTGAAAAAGTGAGGTAATATTAGTGGATGAGAAGATTAACGTCAATAGCCTCTTTGTCGTTATTGTTAAATGGCCGCAGCCGGTTCGGGTCTGCGGGCGCGTGGCCGGAACATGACTGTGAGCCATAATCCACGTCATTTCGCCGACCGTCCGTTACCGGCCTTGTTCCCTTGATGATCGCCATAAGGCATTATCGAGGTCTTTAACTTTTGTGTACAATGCTATTATCATTTCAAAAGGCGAACACCTATCGAAAACAACATTTTCCATTTCAATTTTTAAATTTTAACCGATGCCATGAATTATTTCCAATTGTCGGTAGCATTAGCACACAAAATTAAAAAATGTCAGCCACGATAAGATCTATGTAATATTCACAGGCGTTTAGATGAAAGTATCAATCAAGCTAACAGAATGTTATTTATATGGTCATTGGCGATTGCTATGCGAATGTTTAATGTACAACGGATTAATTGAATCGTCATGGATGGATGTGTGGCACATTATTTGCGGATTACTAAGTAATTACAGTATTATGGTGTATCTGTGGGTTTATTTATATACAAGTGTTGCATTATATGTCTGCGTTATGTGTAGGTATATTGGCTAAGACCGCTATAAAAGTAGCTGAGACGAAATTATATTGAGTGGAAAGTGTATAGAATTTTCTTATAGACTGAAGTAGATGTAGCTGTCCAAATGTTTTATTCATTTGAAATAAACTGGCAGTTCTTATATATTTAATAATGGGAATAATGTAAACAATTATTTTTAAATTTTGATTAATTATGTTATATTGACATTAAAACTGCCAGTTTATACGGAAGCAATGATTGCACATCTGGACGGCAGATGTGTGAAGGTACACGATACAACATATTCCAATGTCCGTAATAGAAACACTTATTTTAATCCGCAATCCTTACGAGTTGAGTCTGACGCGCACTCTGTACCATTCGGACAGGTCTCTGGAAAACAAATTGAGGGATGGTGACCGGTGTCATGTGTTTCTGAGTATGCTACAATAATTATGATTAGTTTACTAAGCAATACATAACATTTAATAACATTGGCATTACCGTTAATAACATAAGTGTCTATTTCAAATTACAGATTATTTACAATGATCAAATCTTTGAAAGTTTCTGTTAAATATTTATTAGTGTAATTAATGTTATTATAATCATTATAGCCACCTTTATAACGTTCATCGAACATTCTAGATTCATAGATCGTTGGTTCGTTATCAATAGCACTACTGCGTGTGTCGTGAACCATGTCATGTTGTGACTTTATATTATGTACGTACATTATGAACAATACCGCACTTCAGAACTCATTGTCACATCCTCGAATGATATTCCATGCTATGCCATCAAACATCGCGACTGAGTGTTGACAGTATGCAATATTTAAGTATTGATGACAGTACCATGTATAAGCTGACTTGTTATTTCAACATGCGCGTTTGTTACGTTGATTCGAGTGAGCGTTAGTATAGAATGGTAAGTAAATATGTCATATGAAGTGGAGCAGCCGTGGATGTGCTCGACGTGGATGTAAGCGTTAAATATTGCATGCAGTCAACGTTAGCGATGGGACGTGCCGCTAAGACGAGCGCTTTTCAACAAATGGTACAAAATGAATTCTCTTTTATACTTCACATCATTTAACTTAATTCCATGTTCATTTTTATCTCATTCAGATTATTCTAATCAATTCGAACTATATGAATGTCACTTGGCAGAATAAGATAGATTAACTGTGTGATGTTTATGTCTTTTAATGATATAACTCGATACATACTTGGGTCGCAAAACGTTCGGTGGCAATACTAGTTCGCATCTTTGCCTCAATATCCCTTCCCACAGTTGAACTCCGACAATACCGAATATGAAGAACACGAAAAAACATAACAGCAAAACGTTCCCCAGCATCGGTAATGTATCCAGCAGGAGCATTACTAGTATTCGCATACCTAAAAAAAGAGCGAACTTAATTACAAAACAATTACACTTTTAGTTCATAAAGATTTTTATAATAAAGTGTTAATGATATTGAACGTTGGTTTCAATAATTTATTCAATGAAATCATTTCGTGGTTTAGTCACTAGGCATATTCATTGAAACACAGTTATTTCATGTAATATCATTAAGATTTTGCATTGGCGTGTACATGTTCACATTATTCTTCTAGCGAGAAAAGCGGAGCTTTGAAATGAATGTCACGCTTGAAATACAGTATGTGTCTCACAATTATATGTACGAGTAGGTACGTATATTTTCGAAATGCATAGTCCGGCTCTGCCTCAATCAAGTTTCATCTGAGATAAAGGCTTTAGCCGTCAGTTCGCGGCGCACTGAAATGGTATCACCGTGCAATTCCAGTACGTCCAAATCGGATCGCAAATTGAACCGAAAATTACGCTGAATTGCAGTTGAAAGTGGAGGATTTCCACACTAAAATACCGTTTTGCGCAAAACGTAAACTCGACCGGCTACGATGAGCATTGGTGACTTTGATTACTGATCAGGAAATTATTACTGATCAGGAAACGAAAATGTTAAATACAATGTATTTCTTTATTTATGTTTCTCACAGAGGGTGTTAAACAAAACGAGCCATTACACATTACTATCGTCTATAGTATGTGATAATCACTTGGCTTCACACGAACTACACACGTTTCATCTATCGCAAAGGCTGTAAAACACCGTTAGCATAAGGGACAATCTGAATATTCTCATGATTTAGTACTTGTGCTATATCAACTAGACCGTATAATCTAATATGGTGCAATAAGTGGATTTCTTCCACGTTGAGAAATCGACCGTCGTCCGTTCGTCCACCGCCGTCAACAATAAATATTATAAAACAATAAATAGTAATAAATATTAAGTTAATGTTCGGTATAAATAGAATAATGGATAAAGGTAATGAAAATTCTGCACTATGTTAGCATTTGTTCATTATTTTTTCTTGAAGCTATAACATACTAGTTTATGAATACAAATATAAATAATATATATCCACATCGATATAAGTAATATTTTGTTCTTTTTTAGGTACGCAATAAAACTGCTATTTTCTTTAAATAGTTCGTCTTAATAAATTTAACATCCCTTTGTCATATTACTATTAAGATAAGGATTAAAAAAAATTAAAATCCAGATATTGAGCAGTCTATACTGCAAAGGACCTGGGTGATAGTATAATAATAACAACAATTGAAAAATGTATCTACTTAATAAATTATTTTCTATTACCAATTCTTGGTACACGTAATAAGTCTTTAACCTTATAAAATTTATTATTAATTCGTTTGAAATATAATTAGGTCCTCGAGAAAACTTTTATTCGTACGTGATATATTACGAACGAAAACGAATATGATAAAAGTTTTCTAAATTGTAGTCAAGGAAGCGAGGGAGGGAAGTTACGTATCCTTACATTTAGTTTATTCAGAGTTCTTGAAATAAAATATATAATTGTGCATAAAAGAAATAGTTTATCTTATAATGTAAACGTATATTCACGCTTGTAATCCCTGAAGAGCTAGGCAGAGGAATGTATTACTCTCATAGAATATATGTATATTTGATGAAATGTTTATTTACTAAAATTTTAATTTTAATATTTTTCTAATAGGTAAGGGTACAGTGTTGTTTAAAATAACTTCCATTTGATTATGACTGTTAACTCTCTCTACAGCAATTGATATTTTTTTTATTCCAAAAGCGCATATTGTTTTACAGAAACAGATGTATGCACGGATTTCAATCCAGAATCATCGGAGTGGGAGGTTTAATCGTAGCCCTCGAAGTTATTACTGCTTCTATCTCACTCAGCCCAGTATCAGTGTGGATCAGTACTCATATCAAATTTATTTCAGAAATTGACTGCCTCGTTGGTCGTGTCGGGTCGGGTCGAGCGGTACTATATTTTTCTAATTTAGATTTTCTAGTAGTGGCTTGAAGTCTGGATATCTGCCCGGTGCATGGCAATAGGATTACTGGCTATTCCATAGTGGGACGTAAACGTTACTGATGAATGGTGGGAGTGTTCTAGATTCCTCTGCCTACCTCTTCGGGGATTATAGGCGTGATGTTACGTGTTACGTATTTCAGAAATATAGAAAGTTCAAAGTACGTGCATGTGCTGCGAGAGCTCTGTTTGAATCTTTTATTATTTGTTTTAGCTTCTTATTCCTGATATTTAATTTATATTCCCGATAATTGAGGGTTCCGGGTATAATTACTGTTCTGGCAGGTAATTGAATAATGAACACACAAACTTTCTATGTGCGTGCTCATAGAGCATGCAACAAAGGGACCCCTAGTGTGGCGATGTGAGCGAGAAGCTTTATTTAACTTCAAATATTGATTAAACGATAATGAACGTATCTGCAGTGGTAAATTACGGTGAAGTAAGTAATGATCTCATAATACTCGTAATACCAGATATATATTTATTGTTAGAGTCAGAATTGGTTCTGCGTATTTTCGTGTTAAGGACAATGTAGGCAATGGTTTTTATGCTCGTGTAAACATCTTATATGAACTTTAATTGTTTATACAGAAGATTGTTAGGATTTTCTGCTTGCCTCATTGGTCGGGTTGGCTGTAAGTGCGACTGCCGATCGGTACGTCTCGGGTTCGAATTCCGGGTCGGGCACTACTAAATTTTTCTAAATAAAATTTTCTAGTTGTGGTTCGGAGTCTGGATGTGTGCCCGGTGTATGGCAACAGGCGTACCACCTACTCCATAGTGGGACGTAAACGTAACTGGTGAAACGTGGGAGCGTTCTACATACCTCTGCATACACACATAGTACAGGCGTGATATTACGTTTTTATTATTAGATTTTTATTACTGAATGTATTGTCATGTTTTATCACATAATGTTCTTTACTACAGCTTAAAGAAACATAGATATGTTTTTTCTTTGAAGTGAAAAAAAAGTAACGGTTTTGGGGATCACTTGTGGCTAAACCGAATTAACACCGAGCTGGTGTGCATGACTAATGACAAAATCACATATTGAATCACATCTCAAAGAAACGCGGTTCAATTCTATTTTGGACAAGGTAGAAGTGTTGATTTTCTCAAAAATTAAAGTTACGTGGTAACACAATATTTATGCTTTAAATTTTCTTTTACTGTCTACGTGGAGTCCAATCAGATATTAAAAAATATTCAACGATGTCATATTGCGGAACGTTCTAGATGCGAAAGAGAGTAAAATCGAACATTCAAGTTCCAATAAATAAAACAAATTGTACAAATCTGCATTATCAAAATTTCTCTTTGAAATTGTATTTACTACTCACACATTGTATTTCTGTTTGGTGGGTCCTCGTGCTAAATATACCATGGGATATACAGATTAAAAATCAAAATTCAATACCATGTTAACATTGACGTTAAATTAAAGACTCATAAAGGAAAACAAACACAAACATAATAAAATTGAAATGTGTGGCGATGTTTTATAAGAGAAAAGTTGCGTACACGTAAATTTACTGATAAAACGAATTTGCGCGATCTAATATTCTCATAAAATCCACTTTGTGTTTCGAAGGTGGGGAGTGGCCGTGTGTAAGCTGAGGCTGGCCGGGCTCACTTGTTGCACGGATCGATCGCCGCCCCCGCCCGTTCTCAATTTTGCTCCAGCTTAATTTTTACAAGTGCCACACCAATATCGGATTTCTTTCTTCACCGGAGAAATCTTAGAATATTGTGTGTCAACGATTGTCAATTGATAGTACGTTAGATTTAATTCACATCGTTGCATTTCATAACATACCTATATGAGTTTTTTGTTGGATTTTAGTAGAGAATTGTTATTTTTGACATCAATCTAAGGATTATTTACGATGGTTTATTTGCTTTTAAGTGTCACTTTGTTGTAACATAGTTAAACGATTACGATAGATAAACGATTTTTGTTCTGACGTAACGTAACATTACGCCTGTAATCTCCAAGAAGGTCGACAGAGGAGTGAAGTATCTACCTTATCATGTTTCACCAGTTACGTTTACGTTATACCATGGAATATGTGGTGAAACTATTGCCATACATTGGTCACAAATTTCATGTATTTATAGCATATATAGCGAACGTTTTGTTATACCCAATAATGTTCATCGCTGAATTAAAATAAGATAAACAGACAATCGTCTCACGTACTGCTAGAGGGTAACGCGAGCTCTGATCACTTACTAGGTATCCTGTTGATAGCTCTGAGTGGCCGTAACACCCGGATCGTGCGGATCGCAGACAAATTGATATTCTCCACGTTGAGTGCGTACTCCAGTGCCCTGAAACGAAACAATAATTATTTAGTACTGTTGTTGCTTTTACTTGTCTATTACGAATTACCACGTGTTTGATACTGTAGGTATATGTACTCGTAATTAAATATACGTAATTATCTGTTTTTTGACTTTATATTAATTTGTCATATTATTTATATTTATTTCACTTTATATTTATTTCTCCGCATATGTGTTGACTGCCTCGTTGGTCGTGTTGGTTGCGAGTGCGACTGCCGAACGGGAGGTCCTGGGTTCGATTCCCGGGTCGGG
>DWDW01000230.1:0-16541 GCA_018245635.1 Mimoniades versicolor eupheme | reverse complement strand
GTTCGCATGTTTATGCCGCGCGTTCAAATTTATCCCGATGCTGGATGAACTTTGTTTAACGAGGATGGACCCAATATCGTGCTAGTATATGATTTTCTAACATTCATATATTTTCAGTGAAGAAGTATTTCTATGAATCCTTTTTTACAAACTGAGCGTACCTTTGAGTATACTCCACAATACTTTAATTCACAACAAACTTGCAAAATAAACAATACAGAATACAATATGAAATATTCAACTTTAATTAGAATCCTTTTATATTTTTTCCGACCCTTTTGTCGTTCCACTGTTGGTACATGGGTCTCCTCTCAGAATGAAAGGGCAGGTTGGCAGACTTCACCCACCTTAGAGAACATTTTCTTTGAGACCTCTAAGGTGTGCAGGTTCCCTCACGATATTTTCTTCGCCGTTATAGCAAGTGATATTTAAATTTACAACGCACATTTGTAAAGAGGTGCGCGCTAAGATTTGGACCCGGGCTCCCGGAGCGGGAGGTCGAATTTCAGACCACTAGGCTATCACTGCATATCTTATCTTTTTATTGTTAGATGTTAATTGGCGGATGTTTGGGATGATAAATCGCGAAAGGCTTTAAGCAGGAGCTGAATTCGGCAAGCTGAGCTTCAGGCGTGGTGACGTTGATGGACGGAGACCTATATTTGGCAGTGTACTCTTAGAGGTCCATGATTCTTAAGACGAAATAAGTAACTGATTTGTATGGATCTGAATATAGCTCACTGATAAAACACAAATGATTGGGAGAAACAGCAGCGTGCTTTTGCGGATCCAAGTGGCGGGCCTTAAAACTAATGTAAGCTAAATAGTAAAAGTTAATAGAAAGGTATTATTGAAAAGGAAAAGTTCGACCGCACCAACATTAAAAACAAATAAACGTTAAGTATTATACCAGATGACAGGCAATGAAATATGAAGTTGACATATTGCAGATTTCCGACCTCGCGACGCGATGTAACGATAGATCGGTAGAATTGGGTTGAGGCTGTCGCGGCAATATTAATGTGTTTTATATAAGCGAGCCAATTAAAACGAAAATAAAATATAATTTCCACATTTCTGTAGCGTTGACATTTGACACTGACCGGAACCGACCAGTTACGAAACGGAACGCTTTAGTATATATGTATGTACATATGTACATTTACTATTGTAAGTAGTAAGGTATTATTTAAAGTAATCGATGTTCATGACTGATTATGAAGAAGTTTCTAGTTGTTTTTTGCCTTGATGTAATAAGTATCCCGTTCTTCATAATGGAATACGAAATAGTCACGAACATGCAACGGTGCCATAAGCTTCTTTCTCGAGCATTTGTGGTGCAGTTGCTGGCTTACTTTCAAAATGACGACCAAAAGTTCTTTGACTCTATGCACGTAATTAAGTAATTAGGTACTTACATATATGTGAACATAGGTCTTATAGATGTTTCTATAACTAGGTACAACATGCCTTCTAAATTCAATCCGTTTTGGGTATAAAAATTTAATTAAAATAAGGTCAAAGTAAGGTTGCCGCAAACATTTTAAAATAACAGTTAAAAACATGAGTCAGCCGGTTTTCAAGCCTTAAAATTTATATTTCAATATGTTTTTTATATTTGTAATTATTACAATTTCCCTACTGCTATATAAATATATTCTTATACGTAAGGTGACATTTAAAATATTTTTGCATGGAGTACGGCATGTAACATGAAGTAAGGGCGTACTAATAAATAAATTAGGTATATCCGAGCGGCCGATGTGCTCGCCCTACGTTTATTAAATTTTCGCAAAAGAAAATTTAATTAAGAGAGTTTTTTCTTTTTATTTCACACCCCAGATTTCATTATTGGCCCGCGCGAAAGGGTTTGAGCCTAGTTTGCAGACTTACAAACGAATAGAAGTTACATCCATTCGGACAGTATTATTTTTCCTTTCGTTATATGAAAATTAACAACTACTTAACATCAAAATAGTAATTTCCAATTGTGCCAAGTGAATGTGATTTGATCGAGAACTTCAAAATTATTGTTACCGAAAATTCACTAAATTGATGTACTTATTTGTCAGAATGCATGTATTTACTTTCAGGAGTAATTATGAAAGTGATTGTAAAATCTGTTTTACTAGCTAGCGCCGGCGCTAAGAAATTTAAATTTTTACGTCCAGATAAAAGATCAAACATCTTTAATATCAAGATGAGAAGAGGCACTTAACGCTTTCTGCTAAAAATATACGTCAACTTTCTTAATTTCTCTCATTGGTTTGTCGCGTCATAGAAAACACAAAAAGAAAATGTCGGCTCAGCTGGCATAACATCAGACGATACCGTCGTCACAGAACGTGAATTTTAAAAGTAATTGGAAATGGCAACAGTAATAATTCTAAATCTTTTAACCTGCCAATTTTTTCCAGCTAATAAGCCATCCGGTACCGCAAGACATAAAAATTACAACAAAGGTCAAGAGCTAAGTTAAATATCAGATAAACATCACAATCAATGAAACACACGCGAAAGGTGTGCACAGGGAACTGACAAAAAGTAGGAGCTACACGTTAGGATTGGGTTATGTTAGTGCTTAATTGGAAAAGCCAGCGTCACGCGTTCGAGCAGTGTATCAACGTTTTTGTTACATTTCATAAGATTTATATGACATTATCAGTCTGAGATGTACATCATAGACAATGAGTACGGGATTTTAATTTTACTACCTTAATAAAAAAATAAAAAAAGTAACTTCACGCCGGTAATCCCCGAAGAGGTAGGCAGAGGAATGTAGAACATTCCCACGTTCCTTAATAAAAATAAAATGGACTCTATTACAATTACATAAAGTTTATATTAGAATTCAAGGGTGACTACGTAAAATATAGAGTGAGGATGTATTTATTAACAAGACCTCTTATTGTGACGCTGGAGAGCGCCGCATACGTTCCATAAAAGTTTTTACGACCCTTAAACTAATAAACGCGAGGAAAAGTGAGAATTTATGTATATTTATCGATATTGGGTGATTTTGGACATAATTATTCAATATACTGCAGATAAGAACTACGATCAAATTTACATAATATACGACTAATTAAGTAGTTGGATAAATATAAGAAGTACTAAACGGCAAACAGTTCTTAAATTTATTTATTCGTGCCAATTATTCGATTACATTCAATGTTATAGAATAACAACAGTAATTTCGTACACATTCTAGAAAATCCAAAAAAATAATCATTTGTAAACGATGTTACATCAATCTCGTGAAACAGATTTAAAAACATTAATGTTCGTTCTAGTGACTTCCTTTAAAAATAAAATAAATAACCCGGTTTATTACTTTATTTTCCATATATATTACATACATTTAGATATGATACAAGTTGGGATTTAATGAAATAAAAATAATATTTTTTTATTAAATAATTTTAAGACCACTTTGTGCGATGATCAACTCTGCCCAAGGCACGACGGTCGCGGCGTAAAAAGTGGAAAGTGAAATATAAAAAAGTTATAACTGGCCCGTAATTCGGAATCTGCTGTGGAGGACAATTTACGACTTGGCTTATTAAAGGGCTGTGAAAATGTATTATAATGTGCGGTAATATCAGTTTCAATTCAAACCGTTTATTTCATCATACAAATTAATGTCATCACATTATGATATCGTACAAATTAATGAAAGTCAAAATTATATTACGTAAACGTATAACCTATCATCGCGTCTATAATCCCCGAAGAGGTACGCAGAGGAGTGTAGTACATTCCCACATTTCATCTGTTAAGTTCACGTCCCACTATGGAATAGGTGGTGAGCCTTTTGCCATACACCGGACACATTTCCAGACTCCGAGCCACTATTTGAAAATCTAAATTAGATAAGTCCAGTAGTGCCCAACCGGGAACTTGACCGCAGGATCTACAAATAGGCAGTCGCGCTTGCAATCGACACAATCAACGAGTCATCAAAATTATATTAGAATGCCAAATTAATATAATATAAAAATTACTTTATTTTTACAAACAGCAACATTTTCAATCTTATATGTCGAAAGTACTATCTGCATATTCTGCATACACATGGTATACCTACAGGCACGGTATTCTAGTGTAAAATTTGGTAAACAGAGCGTAGATAAAAACGAGGCAAATTTTGTGACACGGTCGCCATTACGTTTGGCTCTCCGCACAGTACCTTATGCATTCATGCAATTACCTTACGAATTCATGCAAGTCCAAAAAAATCTAAGTAAATACATGTAATGCTCGAGTGAAAGACATGTTAGTCAGCATAGGCAACGGTGGTCGTGAATGTGTTTATACGTAGCGATCTGACACAGTAAATTAATGCAATATGACACTCCAGAAAGTAAACCATGCTAATAAATAGGTTGAAGATATAATATATAAACTTGATGCACCTTTAATTCTTATAGGTTACCCTTACTCTTAGCAAAACTTTGATACATTAGCGGGTAAAATGACCCGCTCATATACAGATGGGAATTTAATTTTAATTTACTACTTAAAACATAAAACTAAAATCAATAATAACGTAGTGGTTTGAAAGTCAGCCTCTTAGACCAGGGGAACGGTTTTAAATTCTGGTGTACACCGCGTTGTAAATTGTGTGTTTTAACACTAAATGTCACCTGCTTTCACGGTAAAGAAAAATTGCAGGAAATCCTGCACACCTTAGAACTCATAAAAGAATATTGTCTACGGCGTGTAAAGTTTACCAATCCGCACTTGGCCACCGGGGCAGAATTTGGCCTTAACCTTATCATTTTGGCAGAATATTTGTCTAGCAGTGTAGGGATCGGCAGAAACAAAAAACTTAAAAGAGTCTAAATAGATTTCTGAAATCTTTTATACAAATGTTAATAAAAAGATCACGAAACCTAAGATCACAAAGCCTAATATCACGATACAGCAGTACTCCAAGCTCATGCAACTGAGAAATGGGTTGCAGCTGTGTCATGTCCATCTTGTAACCTCAGAGAAATAGGTAAGAGCACATTTGAAAGTTGTCACCAGCTGCATAAAAGTTGTGGTTGGCGTCGCTACTCAACTCTTATATATTGTCAATGTCGTTTTGTTAATCTTCATATACGCGTCTTTCTTTAATCTCAATTAATAAATTTACGATTTCTGCGAACAATAAACAAACACGATACCGAACGACTTCTGGCAGAACGTGTATTATTAATATGAATTGAAGAGGTCCCAAAATGCTACCCTGGTACACACCCGATCTGATCAAGTATGACCTCGACTGAACCATTAATATTTACTTAGGTAGGTACTGCTGTTGATATTTCACGTAATAAGCAAAAAAAAATACCTTGACAATATAATTGGAAAACTGTTACTAATAATAATACTAATTTCCATTTTTTGTAATAAAAGATAATTTCTAGCGTAATGGAATATTGTGCCCGGCTAATATCGGATTTATCAGAGGTACTTAATCATGAGCTCCTGCGGTTGGGTGCAAAGCTGCGGCGGAGACTTATGTAAAGTTTTGTTGACTGTTTCCCTACAAAGCTGACACGTGTAGTCATCATGAATGATTACGATGGGAGTTTCCTACGTTACTTGTCATAATAATTTTGAGTATATATTTTAATCCAAACCGCCTAATCAGAGGTGCCGAACACCGAATAACTTTCTACATGCGTTTTAAAAGTTAGTAGGTTTTTAAATTTATGAGACATTGACTCATTAAGACGATATAATAATGGTGTCTAAAGTTACGACCTTCATTCACCAATGATGGTGTTCGAGTAAGGCGGCCAGTATACGGACTGGTGTGAAATTCCTCATGGTAATACCGTCGTGCCGCTTATTGCCTCATTAGCTGCGGATGACTTTCGCTGGGAAGTTCTTGAGTTTATTAAAAAGTATGTTTGATAAAGAAAACATTGAATTCTAACATTTAGCATTTCCTTTGACTGAACACATAATTTTAAATAAATAATACTGGACCAATAAGACTTTGGGCTTTACACATTTGGGCAAATACATTAAGATATTTTTTTTCTCACCGTTCGTGACGCATACAGAGTGACTTTGAAGTAATCTGTAACTAAGCCTTTGATTATGAGATACGCTGATATGAAGGAGAAGGATTGCATCGCCTAAATTGTGAATATCAATTTAAGCGATGCAAGCTTGAGGAGTGACGGCTTGTTAAGCACGTGCGCGAGTTGACATGTGACGCGCCGTAGAAGTCTTAGCGCGACGAAAGTATTAGCGTCATGTCTTACTCGGGATACATATGTACATCGTGTAGGCAGCTCTCTCACGTTAAAGACAAGAATATTTTTGGAGTCATGATATTTTACTCCATACCTATTGCTGATGATATGTGGACGAGCAAGCGGACGGTAATTGAACAGCGTTACTACGATGTTAACTTTCTCGTTTTGAGGGAGACGAGTTGTGTACTAATTCATAATAACTGACTATTTAGCATGATGTTTGAAGTATAAAAAGATTCATGAAGATTTTGGTACCAGTGGTTACGTCTTATGTACATATTTCTGACCTATATACAGTCTCTAACCTGATTAGAGTATTATTTGGATCATGAAGAAGTTTGCAAAATGTATATTTATATTCTTGAAGAAAAGCGCATAGGAAGCTCTCCTTCAAAGCCGGCAACGCATTGGATATTCTTCGGATGTTTCAAATGTCCACAGGCTACGGTTATCTCTTACCTTTAACCATTTGCCATCCATACCATCTGCCTGGCTATCATACCAGGCTAAATCAAAAGAAAAAAAAAAACGACAGTAACTCCTAAAACATGCAATCCGTTACAAAAATCATGTTATAGAACAAAGATCAGGTAATTGTAACGATCTCGACAGGAATTACGTAACGTTATCGATAATGCGCGATTCGAAGACAATTGCGTAGATCACGAACGGCGAACTAGCGAACATAATTATCGTGAGCACGGAATGCGTTTCCCTTTGCGTGGTAGTCATAAGTGTTGTTATCACTACCTAGTATTTGCAATTATAAAATATTTTAAAAGCGAGCTATGAATCGGTATTAATTATTAAACCTATAAGACAAACATAATGCAAATATAACATAATATCACCATTGTATTTCAGCGAAACAGTAGGCAGAGGAGTGTAGTAATTCCACGTTTCACTAATTACTCAATTTTATATATTATCCTAATATGCACCAAATTAATATTGGAATTGCGTATTACGTTTCTGTCATGTCGAGGATTGTCTAACTCTGATAAGGTTTAACACATATTCTAGATCTTTGAAAGTATTTAATTTTAAATTATTGGGAATATCCTACGTATGCTTTTAACGGATATCCCCTGGCCATATAAAGCCAATTGGCCACAGCTGATGGAAGGAAACTTCACGGCTTCTAATCTTAGTCATAAACGATCAATTGAAACTGCTCGATAATTGCTAAACAATCTTGTCGACGACTAACGTTGCTTAAGAATTACGTTCGTTTTCATTAATATGTTGGAAAGTTTTCGACGCGTTTCGTAGTTTTTTCACTGAAGTTTCGTAATAAAATATTTACTTTAACCAAACCGTAAAACAGTAAAACATATTTGATACTGAGACATAGAAATACACGAGCGATATGATACCGCAATAAATGACACAATCTCTACGAGACGGCTATCAAATATGTAAGAAATGCAATCCACAACAGATCTATAAATCTAAAAGCTCGTCAACGTCAATAAACGAAGCGAGCTCAACGAAGAGGCATCGCGCTGTTGGCCCGTAAATACTGATTACGTGTATTCGTACTGTTGGTGTATCCGCTTCCGGCGCCAGCGTGCATCGATTTGCAGCGCATCAAATATTGAGCTGTCGACTGTCACATACCAGCCATAGAACAGAGCGTCCACTCCATACATGTACATATAACAAGGGAACACTTCTTACCTCTACACAACATTGCGATATTTTACTCAACACGATCCACGCGATTTCTTGGAACATTCTCGTTTACGTATAATATGTAACAATTTTTTTTTTTATATTTTGCAATTACCTTGTAAAATAATTCTGTTTATTAGTGTAATATACGTAAGGCACATTTCGCACTGTTGAAAGTGTAATATCTCCTCGCTCCTAATCGCTCCTCAGGACGTACATTTCTCAAGTACTCCGCAGTTTCTGTAGTACAGAGCGGCCCTTCTGCTGCTCTCCGACTGCTAGTACGGCCCGTCAGGGATACATAATTCCGCGAATATGTTTTACGACTCCCCTCCCCCGCGGTTCATAAACTATGAATTTACCGACTCGCATTCAGGTGCGATTGCTTACACCAGCGATTTATTATCGATGCCCCATGATTTCCTCCCTATTTTATTGCCACTGATATTTGTGAATTATTTAGTTCCATCCATCGATTCTGCAGCGCGCCGTTATGAAAGTGTGTTAGATTTTTGCAACACGGCTACGTACGCAGATTGTTCAGTTGAATCTATTAACTCGATCTCGCCGTCGTCGTAATGTCACCGAATGAATACTAAGCGTTTTTGAAACGAAAACCATGTTCGCAGTCTGATTTCTTTTTTTAATTTAATTCACCAAATTGATACACTATCGCTGTGAAGCTGAATACGTTTAGCGTGAAATCTTGTGGACTCGTTAAGAATTCTCGCACTAAAGATTTTAGTAGCTAAAGTTATTTAATTTTACGTACGAATAGACAGATAGTTCATCAGGCAGACTTAGCCAAGAATGCAGCTCTATCCATATTTAAATGCGTTTTATCGTATTCAATCTAATAAAGATAAAACTTAAAACAGCTTAAAATTGATAATAGTGTCGCGTATTAATAGACATTTTATGGTGATTAATGTTCAAGTTGTCACGAATCATTTACGGTGCTTAGCAGGAAATATAGACGAACTGATGGTATTAGCACATAATGTGGAAACTAGATGTTTATTAGGATACAAAAAGCAATAATTATGTCAAAAGTCTGATAGTCTTCCAGATTAGATTACGTATGGGACGACCACTTATCATGTTCAGTTTACCTATTACAGATTTTCTTCATGTTAATGAAAGCTACGATTTTTTGTTATATTTGTATGTTAAATTTATCTAACGTTTCTACCAAACTAGAGTGAGATGGTAGATAATTATAAGCTGATTGAGATCTCGCAAAAATCTTTAGAATTAACGCACGAAATATATTTACGGATAGGAGCGAAATTGTACCTGTTTTTGTAAAAGATGAATGTGATATACCTATAAGCGTTAAAGCCATTCAAATTCAAGTAGCGTTCTAAATGCCACTATTTGAGTTGAGTAGTTGGTGCATGGAGGATCTCTGCATGTGCGTAATTTATGTTGTAAGTGAAGGGTTTCAGTGAAATTGTTTAGTTAATAATATCTCCGGCGCTGGCCAACCGCAGTTCCCTTTTTGCTTTACGTATTAAAATATTAATTGACCATTGGACCTCACCATTCGAGGCCTAAAGTTGAACTACTGTTAAGAGGTATTATTTGTAGTATGATTATATGAAACTGAAATAAAATCCTATCCTTGCAAAAAAAAATTTATTGAACGTAATATTACATAATAATAAAAGGAATAAAATGAGACAGATTCTTGTAAAGAGACAAACACAGCATCTTACTTCAGTACGGGATGGACATGGTAGTTTTTATCAGACGTATTTACTTACCGTATTTACTTACCAGAAGAGTATAAAATTGTCGAATGTTAATGTACCTGTTAATCAGCGCGTTGGATATTGAAAGCGATCCATGACATGCACCACACTGCAGCAATAAACAAAATCATAGCGGTTAAAGCATAAAGTTTGACTGCAAAAACATGTACCAAGACTAACCTACACCAGGGTTGTTTGTACTCGTATATGTAGGTTCACACAGAAATCACCATACAAAGCGATTGTAATTCAAAACTGTTATAAATGTAATGTTCTTTGAGCGTATGGTCAATAAAAACAATCAGCTATTTGTACCTGTACCCGATAATAATGGCACATTCGTACAATTATGGATATATGTATGTATATGTTACACAAACTAAGCGCCAAGTGACAAGATGGCCTTTATCGTACTCATACCAGGAGGACATCATGTCCAATAGCCTAACCAACGGTAATAAAAGCTTAATGGTTTTGTCATCGATATCGTTCTTTTTTTTTGCGCTATGTCCAGTGATCAATGTACATACATTGTCAGCTCTGAAAATTTATATATGTATAAAGACACGTAATTTTTTATATTGCCGGCATTGATGTGTGTATGTCTTAAGGAAGCAGTTCATAGTTTTAAGCAGATGATATGACAGCCTTAAGGAAGCAGATGATATGACTAATTTAGACATAGTGTATATTTCACAGTAGGTATATATTAAAAATATAATTAATGTTGACGCATCTGCTGTTAAAATTTACTACTACCATCAAAAATAAACAATTTTTGCTGGACAGGTCACAAAAATATTTAGGTATGGAAAATAATGTATCTAAAATGTAGGTACATATACATATGCCTCATTGGTACATAAAATCGCAAGCGCTATTTTATCAAGCAATGTTGTTTATATTGTTATGCCTATTTTCCATAGAAGTAAGCATAGTCTAAAGATTTACACGTGCTATGGTCCTGGAAATTGTACCGCTTCTTCTACATTCGTTGAAGTCGTCATAATGTATTACGTATCGTAAAGGAATTTCTAACACGGATTGTTTTTTGTGGATTTCATCGACTTGATCGAAGTACGTACATAGGTATGCCTAGGTCTGTATATTCCGGCTCCAGCATTGACATATATATGCCTTATAAATTAGATCCTTAAGTCTTGGCATTTATTCCTTCTAAATTTCACATTTGCAATTGACTGCTTCGTTGGTCGTGTTGGTTGCAAGCGCAGCTGTTGATCGACAGATGCAGGGTTCAAATCCCGGGTCGGGCACTATTAGATTTGTTTAAGTTTCTAGTAGTTACTCGGCGTCTGGATAGAAATTGACTCACCGCCTATTCCATAGTAGGGCGTAAACGTAACTGGTGAAACGTGGGAATGTGCTCCTCTCCTCTGCCTATCTCTTCGGGGATTACAGGCGTGATGTTACATTTTTATACTTAGCAATTCATTATTAAATTAGTGTGACTGCTTAATGACTGTAATGTTTACGAGTCAGCAAACAAGTAAATTGCGGTATTTTTTTTAATGTGCTTTCGCAAGTAGCTGGTGCGTTGTGAGCTGGTAATTGTTGTGTAGCTTTCCGTTCTATTACTTTGTCTACATCGTATCCAACTAGTTTAATGTAATGAGGTATGCTTTGATTAGGTATACCTACCTAAAAATTGGGTGTTAAAAATATATAGGGTATACCTAAAAATTGGGTGTTAAAAATATATAATACGTAGTTTGTTAAAAATATATAAATATAAATGGGTGTTAAAAATATATAGTCACTAATGTCTATTTTTTGTATGGTGTTTGGCTCAATGTTTTGAATATTTTTTGTTTATATTTTATTGTATATCGTTATTAAGAGTATCGTTTATAACTGTTTAAAAATATCATACTTATAGAATATAATTTTAAATAATTACTAACGAAATTCGAAGCCAAATAACAAGGAAGCTGTTGATATTGTTTCGATAGTCGACAGCTTCCTTGGTCTAATAGTTGCAAAGCGTCACTGCTATAGGTTACGGGTTCAAAGCCCGTTGGGACAAAGCATTATTGGGTTTTTCATACTTGAAATACTGATAAGTAGCTTGAAATATGTATTTGTGCCCGGTGTATGACATAAAGATCATCCTATATTCCATAGTATATATGTATGTAGTACATAATAGGTGACACTTGGTAGAGTAATTCTCTGTCTACACGTTCGCGGATTTACAAACGTGTTACGTCCATCTCATGCTATGACGTAGAACCTCACAAATGCGACAATCGGCCTACATCTGAGTCCTGAACGTGCAACGCACCTGCGGCCTCAACGACGAGGTCGACGCAGCTGTCCGAAATCTAACCCGACCTTACCAGAACGGGCGGAACACGGTTTTGATTGTTAGCTCATATAAAAAAAAACATTCGGCAGTTGTTTCACCTCCGTCGAAAAACTATCAGCACGTGAAGAGAGGAAATTAATATAAAATGCAAACGTGTCAAAGACACTGCCTCAAACAGAAGTGAAGACATCATATGGAAATCACTAATTGATTGATTGATTAATTGTACTCAATTACTAGGTACTTGTGTGGATATTCGTTGCGTTTAGGCGTAGAATTATTTAGATGTATATTTTGAAAAGCTCTTCAGCCTTCAGCCTACTATACCTCTAGTTTTTCTTAGTTTGGGCTCAGACACGCGTGTGTGACCAATGGAAAAATATTATTATTAGTAATTATTGTATATTCTTACGCTGTTTAGTGATATTTACTTTTAAGTCGAATTGCTAACTGTTCGTAAAATAAATAGGTACTCTATACGTATTTATTAGGAAACTGTCGGTCTGCCTTCGTCTTAAGAGGCTGTACCTAATTACACTATGTACATTAGCATCATTTGTATTAAATGAGTCAATTAATAAGCGACAAAGAGACCAATAGACTAAGAGACAAAAAGGCTAAGAGGCTCAAGGACTCTGATACTAAAGGACTAAGAAGCTAATAGGCTTAAATATCGTACTTACCGCATCGTAGCTACGTTCGTGTTAATAAAGTTTAAAAAAAAAGTAACTTCACGCCTGTAATTCCCGAAGAGGTAGGCAGAGGAATGTAGAACATTCTCACATTTCACGAGTTACTTTTAAGTCCCACGATGAAATAGGTGGTGAGCCTATTGCCATATACCGGGCACATATCCAGACTCCGAGCCACTCCTAAAAAATCTAAATTAGAAAATTTAATAGTGCCCGATCCGGGTATCGAACCCAGGACCTCCCGTTCGGCAGTCGCACTTGCAACCAACAAAACCAACGAGGTTTTTTTATATACGAGGGGTGATGCAAAAGTAATGATAATCAATAATAAACACAATGAATATGGTAATAATAATAATTTGTTTTTCAACTTAGTCCTCCAAAAAGTCTATACATTTAGTCCATCTCTTTTCTAAACTTAAAATTCCTTTAGAAAAAAATCTTGATCTTGTTACCCTTAAAAGAGTCCTCAACGTGATGGTCGCTATTCGTTAAATTTCTTGCCCCGAAGGTGTTCCTTGAGCTGAGGATAGAGAAAGAAGTCGCTGGGGGCTAGATTCGGCGAATAGGGGGTTGTTCCACCAGTTCAAAGCGTTCTTCTTGAACGGCAGCCAGGGAAACTGCGGCTTTGTGAGCCGGCGCGTTCTCTTGGTGAAACAGGACCCCAGCCAGCTGTTTACCACGTGTTTCTCCTTGATAACCTCTCGCAATCTTCTTATTTGTTCTGCGTAGTAGGAACCCGTAATAGTGGCTTCCATCTCCAAATAGCCTACCATAGTAATTCCTTTGACGTCCCAAAAAACGAACGCCATAACCTTTCCTGCTGAGCTTGATTCTTTGAATGGATACCGGCTCGTTTCCAAGTCATCGTTTGTTGTTTAGTTTCGGGATCAAAGTGGTGGATCCATGTCTCAAACGTCTCGAAAAATTCCCTTGGTCTGCTAGGAACTTTACGAGATTTGCTTTTGAAATGTCAACTCGTTTCTCCTTTTGCTTGTCGGTTAACATTTTCGGCACCCAACGCGCGGAGACCTTTCTCATATGCAATTAGTTTGGACGGATTCTTTGAATACTACCATGTGAGATCCCTGTGACTTCAGCTACATGCCTTATAGTCACTTTTCGATCAGCCAATACAATTTCTTTAACTTTTTTCATATTGTCTTTGAGGGACGTGGATGGGCGTTCTTCACGATGTTCTTCTTTTGTCAATATTCTTTACAGCTTAAACTCCTTGGCCCAACGTGCAACTGTGTAATATGGAAAAGAGTTCCTTGATGTTTCCACAAGTCTCTGTGTATGTCTCTGGTAGACGTTTTCTTAAGAAGAGAGGTATTTGATGACAGCTCTGATTTCATTTTTTTCCATTTTGATGTTCACTCCTCTTCAGTTCGTATTCAAATGAATATAGCTCTCGGGAATCTTGGCTTATTTAGTGTTTTTTTTCTTGAACTAATGGATAGGTACCTAAGCAATTACAGGACAATTTTTATTTTTGTGTGCAACTAGAAATAACCGATTATCATTACTTTCTTTTAATTTATTTTTGTAACATTCTTTACTTTATCGTCTTTATTTATTTTCCCATTTCGTTTAGTCTTGCTTTTATTCTTTCCTTTGCCCTTTCCCTTATCTTGTTTGTTCTTCATATTCATATCTTTTTTCGTCATTTTTCTCATTTTCAGTTCTCTAATATGATGTTCTTCTTCCAAGATATTCCTTCTTTCGGTCCTTCGAAATCGCAATTTAGGTGCAATCTGGAAAATTTAATAAAAAACAATCTTAAAACCACGTATTTTGCCGGGTCATATTAAACAGAACATTAAATTCAACCCAGCTGAAGTTTCTGATGGATGAAAGCAAAATCGTAATTTTGGTCGGGGACTGCTTTTAGACATTCTATAGAATCTTATTACAATTTAGAATAGAAAAGGGATCCCTCGTAATTTAGTTAAGGGGAAAGGGTTACCACAAAAAATGAACAAAAGTATATGGATAGCATATATTCATTCAGTCTTTTAGAATATAATAACAAATACAGCTCCAAATCTTCATTATAATTTGCAATGTGTTAAATAATGATACTAGCCCGAAATTTCCCCTCCCGTGGACAGTCTCCCAAACAACCCCCCAAAACTACCCCCTGCATTATTAATTGTTGTCTTTTCTATCACATGTATGCAGAACGAAAAACATAATTGGTCACATAAGGAGTTATCATTCTCTTTCTGGTTCTCAGTCGTGCATTATCTGGCCCTGTCACCAAACCGTTCCTAATCACCGCTGATCTTGTTGCCCCACCCCCACACGTCGCAGCCGTCACCGGTGCGCGCCGCGCGCGCCTTTATGGACTCCTCGGGCATCGTCTTCAGGTCGTACGCCCATCCGATCCAAGCGAAAAAGTCGATAAACTTCGTGCTCGGGTTCAGCCAGTTGTTCCCCAACTCGGCCGTTCTGTAGTCCCACGGGTACACGTGGTGGTAATTATGAAAACCTTCGCCGAAAGTCATGAACGAGACCAGAATATTTTGCACGGGTTTAATATGCCTGTCGTAGGGCTTCGTGCCGAAGATATGAGCTACGCTGTTCACCATGAACGTGGTGTGTAGGTTCATGAGGTACCTAAACATGACCACGTGCCACGCGTTGTTCAGGGTCTCGCCCCAGAAGTACATGGGGATGATTGTGGGCAGGAGGAAACAGATGGTACCGACGAACGGTATGGCGTACCTGCAAACAAAGAATACTATACAGTCAGTGTATATGACAAATCTTCGAGAGTAGGTTCAGAGAGCTATTTGTTTCCGCTCGCGTTCACGGCGTGAAGCGAGCTTCCATGGGAAGTATTTTCGATAGTCTGTGTATGGGGTTTTTTTCTCTATCTCGAAACGAATCTATAAATACAGGTTAACAACGCAATGTCATATTGCAAATGTCTATCGGCAATAGGGTCGCTTACGACCGAGATTTCTATGTCTATTCGTCATATTCTTTGATTATTAACTATATCATAACTAACATAAACTACGTTGTTCACATATTTGGCCAAATCATATCCATGTTCTCTAACTGAAGTTGCATTATTTTACACTCAAATTGAAACACTACGAACGCCTGTATCGTAAGTGTCAATTTGGAATATGTAATGTCATGCTCATGACCCATATATTTACCCCTAGGGAAAATAGTTCGCACGAACTATTTACCCCTAGGGAAAATAACACAATGATAAGTATGTAAGCATCCAGATTCTTGAACATATAATGCATCCATTCCATGTTCAAAAGAATCTTGAAATTATGTTTCGATCCCGTGTACTATAAAACAATTCGTCAGTCTGCGCATAAAAAGAGATTTTGCTCACTTTTTCTGGAACCTTAGCACGGGGTTCGCATAAATGTCGGACATGTCGAGGAACTTGCCGCGGCGGTGCACCTCGGGATGTTTCCTCACCAGAAGCCAGCCGACGTGCGAGAAGAAGAAACCTCGAGTCGCGTTGTGAGGGTCGGCGTCAGTGTCGCTGTATCTGATGATTTTGACCATGTATGATCATGACCAGTCTGTTTTTAGATAATGTTCCAGCTTTTTTGCACCGATTTTCATCGATATCGTTGTATTATAGTATCTTTATAACGAAAATGCACTTTGGAGGTGATAAAAGTTTATATCAATTAATAAGAATAATATACACAATGCATATAGGTACTTTCACCAATCCACATTGAAGCGTCATGACAGAGTATGTAGCAGGTGTTCCCAACTGGGTAAGAGATTCCTGCCCATTAGCAAAAGGGAGGAAAGTTCCAACCGCTAAACACCAAGACCCAATAAATATCAT
>DWDW01000229.1:0-16556 GCA_018245635.1 Mimoniades versicolor eupheme | reverse complement strand
ACCTCCCGTTCGGCAGTCGCACTCGCAACCAACACGACCAACGAGGCAGTTATTATTTTTAATATAAAATATATTCAAAAGGAGATTAATACTGGATGATTCGTTTAGGTTTTGACATTATGTCGTTCATTCTTTGTTTATGTTTATTGGTGATCGATCAGTGTTCCAATGAATCAATGAAATTGAATCGAATGACACATAAATATCAATTGAATGCCTCTTTCGAAATGGACATATGTAATCGGCCAAACACTGAGTACATCAAGGATATAAGTTTTGATTTGATATTAAGTTAATATAAAGTATAATTAAAGGAATCTTTCGTGAAAGATCATTTGACGAGACGTTAACGATAATAAATTCACACATCACACTTTGGATGATACCATCAAAGTGTTCATCAAATGTCATGTGTAAGTGAGTGTGTGGTAGATTGAGACAGCGACGAATCGCAAATGAGAGGCTATTCATTATACAATATGTGTTTTTGTTTTATTTGCAAGTTCATTGAGAAACGAAATAACATCCTGTCGTTGGAGCGACAGCAGCAAAAGCCAATTAAAATGTTTATTTACTCATTAATATTATGAAAAGCCTGTATTTAAGGAGTACTTAATACCTGATAGTTTTCTTTACCAGCCAACCCTCGGTAATAAAGATGTGGTTATAGTATTTCTCACTGCTATAATCCAATAAATAAACTGAATAACGGAAATTGTTACTGCAGGTAATCTCAACTTATGATTCTACTGATCTTAACGAAATTTAGCCTTATTTGTCCCCAAACAAATGTAATATTCCTAAAGGCTTTGGTAAACAGGTTTTGCCTAAGCATGCGTGATCCATTCTACTTTCGAACTCATGTTTGGACGTATTTATGGATGGACGGGACGCAGACAAATAAAAAATAACAAATTCAATTAGCCGAAAATCTTCCAGTAACATTTCTTCCAACTGGTAGTGTGATTGCACAAAAGAATAAAGTATTTCACAATATACTCGTAAGTACGCTGTACACACATGCATTCGACTCCAAAAATACGTTAAAGTTAACGTAACACATCCAACCATCAATCCGTCAATAAGCTTTTTGACGGGCCGCCGAACGACGACCATGAATGAAATCTCTTGCATTTGCTCGCGGTGCTATCCTTGCGCTGATGAATACAGACGTGTTAGAATGTTCCTCGTAATCATTTTACGTCCCAATACACCTGCTGTTTTGATTCAAAGAGAGATTGGTTGGGAAATGAACTTATCAACCTGCGAACTTATCAACTATCCGACCACGCCGGTCTGCACTTATTTTGTTTCCATTAAAATAATTTGCGCATACAGTACAAGCGATTTCTTGTCGTTGGAACGATTGAATGGGTTTTAATTTCAAATGTTTTTTATCTGTCATAAATACGGTACGCATATTGCTCGCAAGTTATTAAATATAAAAAGCAGAGTCCTATCCCAAAGGACTGTTACTGATATAGTAATTTGTTGCCTACTAAGTAAAAACAAAATATTTCTTATCAAAACTGGGCATTATACTATTAAATCATTATCAAAGGCTTAAAGCCTTAACATTACAATCGGAAACAGATAATGTTTATCGATGTAGAAGTAAAATTATCTGATAATGCTTATCATTTCCTTGCTCTATTTATATTAAAGACATAAATCTATTTTAATGAGCGGCAAGAACTTGAAATAAACTTTATGTACATTGTAGAATTAATAGAAAAACTATAGTATTTTTCGCTGTAACTCTCGGATTTTTAATATACAAAATATGAATCTCTAGAAAAAATACTAATTATTAATAGTATAAGTTAAAATAACTTTTCTGCTGACGGTACAGCGTTCCAGCTGTGGGAAACTGCGCGGGCGTCACCGCTAATTTAGTGCAAACATGCATACATGTGCGTTAGCCTTTTTACTTCTGTCCGTACGTTTGTTTTATGACCACTTTTCGGAGGCAGAACCACTCGTTAATTATATATGTGTTTCGAGATCTAATGGATGTGTCTTTAAAAATATTTATCATTGTTCATTGTGTTCATAATATGTCAATAGGGCCATTAATTTGTGCTAAAAAATTAAACGAAGACTTCTAGCACCATTTTAGAAGGTAACAGAAAAGAAAGCATTACTGTAAGAATTGAGACAACTATATAACGGTTGATAACATATCGTTGAGCCCTGTGTAAAACCTCTTCTATAGGTATATGAATGTAACGAATGCATAATAGTATCGTAATAAATCCTGGTCTTCTTTAGCTACAGTAAAAATCACGTTCAGCTGGTGAAAAAAGTGTCATCTAATTTCGTTGTGTATCTATTTGTAGTAGTCAGCGTTGTGTTCAGGCGTAATTAGTATCAGGAACGAGATAAGTGAAGATAGCGTATCAAGTTGATAGTAGTTTTATTACGAATGTTGTCGAGGTCACGATTCGGGAAGTGTTTATCTTGACGCGCCTTATCCTCGGCTTCCAACGCTCATTCTATGTAACCTTTGAGATAGTATCTAAAAGGTTACAACATCTTACAAACCGCTGCTGTCTTGGATATTTTTGTAACTTGCTGTATTTGTTACCAATTTTGCTTCAGTGCTATCTGAGATTATTCAGACAATATGTTTCGCTTCTCTTGAGCAATAAGATCGAACAGAGTACAAGATTATGCCATTACACTTGCGACAAAATACGGCGAGTGTATAGCTTATAATTCATAAATTATTAAGTGGTGCAATAATTTCCAGAAGACTGGAAGAAACAGGATGAGTGAAGGAATACTAGGCCCAGAGGCGGTGTGTTGCACGAGAAAGTGACTTAAATTAGTACATGTAATGAATGTTTTCCAAAACAGTGTAGATGCAAGATATGTATTATAATTAATTTATTTATTTAGTCTTCTGTAACACATTAAAACTAAGGGGTAGACGGGCGTCCTTAAGGTCTAATGACATTCTCTCCCAGTCCACTATGGGTGGTGGTTGGAGTGTGTGGCAAGCACTAAAAATATAAGAATATAAATAAAAATCCAATAAAAATATAAGGGAGAGAGAGAGAGAGAGAGATAACACACACACATATTTTATAAAAATCTCATGTTTATCTGTGCTTACATTGAACTAAACATGTTGTCCATATCCAAAGAGCAAACTCTCAGGAGTATTAGTCACATACATAGATGACTCAAGGAGCGCATTAGCGAACTCGCTCAGGAACGCGGGAGTGATGAAAACTGGAAACGTGCATTTCCTTTCAAATTATTCAATAAAACTCCTCCAAGTTTGAATCTTGACTTGCGCTCCTCGTGTTACGTGTATTTTATGGGTTTTTATACTTTCAGTAAGTATAAATTGACGATAACTATTATATTTAAAGTAAGTGAGAAACATTACAGCTTAATATTTGAAGTTATTATTCGGTTTCTAATTCTCAGTAGACTTACGGACTCGGATCTTACTTATGATTTTTTTGGTCTGATTTAAACTCTAGTATTTTTATCGAGTCACATCTCATGACTGCCTCGTTGGTCGTGTTGGTTGCAAGTGCGATTGCCGAACGGGAGGATCTGGGTTCGATTCCCGGGCCGGGCAGTACTAAATTTTCTTATTTAGATTTTCTAGTAGTGAACCAGAGTCTGAATATGTACCCGATGCATGGCAATAGGCTCACCACCTATTCCATAGTGGGACGTAAACGTAACTGGTGAAACGTGAGAGTGCTCCACGTTCCTCTGCCTACCTCTTTGGGGATGACAGGCGTGATGTTACGTCACATCTAATTTAATAAAGTTTACGGAATACACCACTCATCTAATGTACTTTTTTTTAATTATGTATCAGGTACATTATTGGATATAATGCATTTTCTCTGACTTTTACACAGTAAGCTCAAACCGGAATGCAAAGATCCAAATATTTGGCAGATAAATTGAAACTCATCGTAGAAGGTGACTTATGATTTAAAGAATGATATATTCGCGCACGTTGCATTGGAAATTGGACGTGGAAACTGCATTCAGCGCCCGTACATATGTCACTGTTGGAAATTGAGCATAAAAATTGTGAAAATATTATAATTATAATACGGTTTTTGTTCAACATCTTTTCAAGAAACGCTGTTTATTTTTAAGCACGAAGAAAGAGTTCACAAAATTGTCAACAGTTTATAAAAGCTTATAAAACATACATTAAAACGTTCTAGATACCGAATGCATCTGTTATTGCCAATTTGTCTAGTCATTGTTAGTTTTCGTTGCGAAAAAAATAAGTATATTTTTTTAGTAAAACCGTGATTAGTTATTTTTCTTTGATGTCGATAATAATTTAATACGTCTTCCATACGACAGATTCTAGTATCTTATCAAGTGTAGCGATCTTGACTGAATCATAATTTACGCAGCAATCCTCTTGGCAAGAACGCAGATTCTTGTCTTCCGCGTCCAAATTTCATATTCTCATGTGACCACTAAACCTTCGAGTTTTATTTACAAGCGTACATTATTATTAAACGATACACATCAACAAAACCGTCTGATATCATCATTATTTATTAAAATTACGTTCAAACTACATGCACATAAAGTCTATAATGCATTGAATGGCACCTTGCTATCATGCTCTATCTTATCTAAATGTGATTAACCCAGTTTACGGGTACATGAATATTTGTTTTGAAATGTTTTATTTGTGAAGGAATCACTCAAAATAGTTGTATGTACACTTTCTCAAATGTTAGCTGATTCGGCTGAAATCGTTTCACAATGTGCCGTGTACACCCACTATCACGTACATGATATATCACTCAAAGCAGTGTGCTTACGTGCAAGTTAACTAAATTTCGTAACTGCAACGCTTAAAAAACTGTATCCGATGTCAAATAGAATTTCAGTTCTTTCAAAGATTGCTCACAGGCGTGGTCTGTGCAATGAAGATTTCAAACCTACTATTAAAATAAAATTCGTGGTAAATAAAATTCAAGCATTGGTCATTCCAAAATCAATTCTTGAACCGGAAGTACATTTTCGAAATTCTACTGAAATGTTTTATTAGTCTTAGTACATACATAAGATTAGAGGAAATAATATACATAATTCCAAATCTTTTTTGAATACCCATATGCGAGGAAAAATCAAAATAACAGCGTGGGTTTTACCAAACCCAATCATTATGCCGATTTCTAAGAAAACTTATTGTGTGTGTAAAATTTTTATTACTAATCGTGAAAGTTTCTATCGTAAACAACTAATGCTAGTAATACTTCGGTCCGAAGGGTCTGAAAACTGACAATAGGTGCGGCAAATATCTATGATTGATTTTAGCCTTTGTGACGTTACGTGGAACTGCTCTACAGCATAAGATTTGTTAATGAACTTTCCAACCACTACTAATATAACATGGAAAATTGAGGTACCTGAATATAGAATCTACATCGAGTTTGATCTTTTACACAACAATCGAACAATGCCGTATAACATGTAGCCTTACAAAGCTATGGTAAATTTTTGATAAAGCATAAAATAAAATAAAATTAAGCTCCAAGACTTTCAAGATTAATTTCCTGTTACGGAGCGCACATTGAACATAATCGTTAGACTACTGCTTACTTTGGTTAGGAATGTTCGGATCCGTTGGAAGACATTACCATGTCCATATCCACTACGGTTTATAAGTTAGGACTTGTAAAAGAGATCGGTACAAGATTCTAGTAAGCTTTAACATATATAAACAGATCATATAACTCTCATAGTGAAGAATTTTAAAAGTTGCACCATACTGATATATCCTGAATAGAAGAGTTCTGTCCCATCAAGATAAAAGAGTCACACAAGATAGAAGAGTCCTCTTCCAAAATAAGTCTTAAGTACGTTTACGTTTGTTTATAAAAAAATACAACGGTACATTTGTACAACAACAACAAGATTTATCGTTCTCTAGATCCATGACTAACAACCGCGCATCTTTATATCCGTGACGTGGTAAATGGCATTGGATTATTTTTGATGAAAAGTTGCGGTACGGACCTAATCCTTGAAGATTAGGTCCCTACCGCAACGTTTCATTATCACCCGGGTTGACTGGTAGAAAACGCCCATGGACACGAAGTCCGCCCTTACTTACCAACATACATACGTATTCTCACGGCTGTTTCCTATAGCGATAGACAAAGATGTCCACCTGCTACGGTTTGGCAACCTTCTTTCACCTCTACATACATCGAAAACGATAAACGGCGAGTAATCTATGCAAGTTTGCGTACTCCCGGGAACTTTGAAACGCCCATAATCATCCCGATTCGGCGCCAGGCATTGCGGCCGCAACGCATACAACGTCGCATAGCCCACGCCACCGCGATAAACCGCTCACGTGTGTGGCTCGTACATATCTCGGAAATCACGATAACATTGGCGCCTGTCTGTACTCGCCTGCGACGAGATAACGCGAGAATTCGTCGCTGCCTAATCCACAATCTAAATCTATCAGTGCTCAGTAATTTACATTGGTAATTTATAATCAACTCGTTGATACCGCTGTTCCAAAAGACGAACGAGACGTTTATAGTAGGTACGGGATTATTATCGATGCCAAACTATACCTTTTGTTCCTTGATGTTGAGACTATCATATCCTTTGTTATGGGGTTTTAATGGGATTAATATGCATGTCTTACAGATGAGCGAAAAGATGATATTTTCATTAATTTAATTTTAAATTACTCTAGAAATGAGTAAAAGTGGTAAAGGGACTACGCAGTGATTAGGAACATGAAATAAACCGAGTGCTCATTCAGTACTTCAACGTCCATCTATAATCTTTAGTAAATTGTTATCTGTTCGCAACAGTCCGTTCCTAGAGGGCGTAGTAAAAACACGCGTATTTAGTGAGAATCGTTACATCGTTGTAAATGTCGATAGTGTTATCGATGCATTGATAAGAAATTTGCTTTATGGAAATGTACTTTATGGAAGTGGAGAATGACTGGGTCTGTTTTGTTTTGCTGCCGCGCTACATGTTTTCGATTTCGAAGAAAATGTTCACATATCACTTCATACTAAAATGTAAACAAGTGAGGGAATCAGGAGTAAATAAATATCAAAGAACCGAAAATGCACTTTATAAGAAGTCGTGCCCTTCTAACATCATTGTTATGTGTATTCACTATAAATCTACATGATTATTCATCGACTGACTGAATTGGGTATACGATAACCATAATATGAACACCTTGAATGTAATACACTATATTTATGCAATCTTATAAAAAAACATCTATAAACTTCTCAACTAACCTGTTTACGCGGAATGCAGCATTGTTACGCTCTGAAGGGCGTTCTTATTCTGTTCTTCATTAGACAAAGCTAGAACTTCCAAAGACAAAGCTAAAAGACAACAGTGAGAACGAATACTAGAAGACTAATGAGTGGCTTCCACTCACGTGATAGAGCATTATCACATTGGGTCGACACTTCGGAATCTTTAATAAGGATTATAGTTCTGCCAACCGCAAAATTACCAGCGTAAGTATTGTGGGCAAAAACCTGTCAGGAGAGGCCCGTGTCCAGCACTGAAGTTAGACAATGTTGGTGAACTGCAAAATGTTAACGTTGAAACGGTGAATCAGGTGATGTAAAGGTACATGGATAAATATTTCCATGTCTCTAGTTCTATCCCAGGTAGCAGAGTCTGAGGATAGCCACCAGGTACGATCACGAACGATATCTATGCCTCAATTACTTACATACATACATACATATCTTCACGCCAGGTCCCTTGCGGGGTAGGCAATTACTTTAAATAATAAAGTTATACATACATGGTAATATCACCACGATGTCTGTAATAAATGTATCATGACATTACTCAAAAGAATTATGGCTTCCCTCGACCATGGGTACATAAAAATGTACAAGTTAAATGTTTGAGCATAAAATGTGTTTTTAATATTAACACCATTGAATGCCATGAGTCAGTGAGTATCGTTTCGTGGGACTGTGGGTATTGGCAATATCAATGAACTGAGGAGGCGTCGACAAATACGTGGGAATTCAATTAACGATAAAATGGGGGACGGTTTCCTTATGGTGCTGACTGCATCGAATTCCTTTCTAAAGGTGTGTCCTGACCGAGGGGAAACGTTCGAGCGGCAACAGCATTAAGTGCAAAGTGTAAGCATTAAGTGCCAAATATCTCCATTCTTACAGACCTGCCTCGCTTCTTCCACAAATTATCACTCTCTTCACACATGCTCGCCTGTATGGGTGACTTCTAACTCCCCATCAGTTAAAACCTGATTTATTTGGTTCAGATAGAGGTATCATGGCATATATACATATATAACACTTAAATGTGCATTGTCTTAATTTTCTTTTATTTTGGCGCACAATAATAATAATTGTATTGTATTCTAAAATTATATTTATTAGATACAATCTTGATACAACTTCTAACACACCTGTCTGATTCCAAACTGGGCAGATCTTTTGCTGTGGTGACTAGACAACTAACAATCTACGTATAAAAGTTTATTTTCAACGTATACAGGTATAGAAGAGTTTACATCCAGACATACATACATATAACAAATACTGAAACTTAATACACAAACATGTGTTCTGGGTGGAAGTCGAACCAATAATCTCCGTTACAGCAGCTACGTTTGTTAAACACCAAATCTTTAATCGCAATCTTAGAATGTCAGAATGACAACTATAATTTACTTTTATTCAGCTCTTGTTTGTCTGTATTCAGTCGCTATTTATTTTGATTATCTTATTGATACAAAAGTTTGTATGACAAACCCAACGAAATAAATCACATCTGCTACATAAATTACAGTCATAAATCTATTTAAAGTACTTAGGTGTTGTTGAATCACTTTAATAAAAATACGAAGTTCTGGAACACTTTTGGCAATCATTTGACATTTGGCCGACACCAGTGTCCTTAAATGCTATTGCGTTACCACTTTCACACACAACTCTTCTATCAATATACATTGCATGTTTCATTGGGAGATCATTTTGGCAATTCCGAAGCGCGAACGCAATGGTATGTGCCAAGAAATAAGTTTTGGCTAATGGCGTCGTCGTTTAAATTGCATAATGCTGAATCAGGAGTGCGTGTGATATTTTTAATTCATGAATCGTAACGCAAGCTGAATGCGCCGAGCGGTTGCAAGGAGTTGGCGGTTGAAGAAAAAGAATTAAAATGGCCGTTTCCGGACGCTAAACAAATTTTTGCAACGACGACGTGATTTGAATGCGGAATGTGTTTTAATATTACAGTTTAGGTACCGAGACGTTGCCCTCGGGCTGCAGACGGGTACTGTGATCTGACCTTTTAATAAACTACTTTTTATAAACTACTTATTTCTCTCTTTCTCACATGCCATGTACATAATTTCCTGTGCTGAAAATAAAAAGGTCATAACATTATTAAGATTGTAGCTACTGATTATACCATCATCATCATCACCATCATCACCGTTTGGTATAGGCCTCCACCAAAGATCGAAGCCGGGCCCTTTCCTCAGCTTGCCGCGTCTAGCTACTGCCTGCAGCCTTTCGCTACCACGAATTCACATTTACAATAAAATCTTTGCATAAGTTACTGAAGGATTTTAGAATGGTTTCAAAAGTTTTGATAAAATCTTTTGGTCCCGATTTATATCTGCAGAAATATGCATAAATCTACGTTAGAGAATGTGGTGGACGAAACACCAAGCCTCCCTGATGTAGATACATCATGCTCGGGTCTTCTTAAAGATCAAGTAAATTTTAGTGCTTTTAAGTAACAGTCAATGATTGTTTTATGCGTCATATACGTACATCACTAAATACCACTTGTTATACACAATCAAAAAACATTGCATTGTTTTTCAAATTCTACAACTTTATAAAATCAGGCTAACATACTTATATATTGTAGATACTTGCACCGAATATCTCTTACAACGTGGACATATATATCTTGAATAGTTAATAAAATGTATCACTTAAATATTCTTGAAGAACTTACCTAAACGGGAAATAGCGTAGAATTTACATAATCAGGAATAAGTGAGCGGTGGTTCTTTGAATCTTCGGCTTATTAAATAGAAACGACAAAGCTTAATTGTCTTGTTCACATTTTATAGGTCAACAACTCTAAGCATACAGATCTGATAACAAAGGAATATTAGACATTCATCGCAGGGTGATTGGCGGATTTCCTCCGCTCTTCGCGCTCAGCACACGTGATTGTACGAGTGTGTGGACGTATGAAACGCGACAGTAAATAAAATGTCGTTCTATTAAATAAATTTAGTGGAAACGTTACAATTTTTGTTAATGCTCTGACCAGCATCCTGCATCCGAACAAAGTTCTGGTTTCGGTTTCGATCAAAAATGATGGTTTCTGTTGCGGATTTGTTCTCGGCTGTAATATGACCGAAACTTCAGCTCGGTCGAAAATAATCATTCAAAGCGTTTGGGTACGTTTTCATATTTGTGTTCAATGATTTTATTATAAGACTGGTTTCGGTATCAGCCCGGTATCTTGTTTCGGCCGGACGCTACGTTGTGTACATATAGATACTTAATGGACGCACGTGCCGATGGGGGCCAATACTCACCTATCTTGATCAAAAAGGCCAGGCGCCGGCTGTAGGGGCAGTCAGAAGACTTCGAAACCGGCTTACGTGTATGAAGAGAGTGATGAATGTAGACAAAGCGCGGCAAATCCGTAAGGATAGATATATTTAGTAGTCGGCAGTCTTTGTCTACCTCGTCAGGAACCTGGCGAGAAGATATGTATGTAGATCCTTAATAATATTCATTCAAATCACACAAGTAATCTCAATTATGAAGAGTTAATCAAAATGTATGTGTTGAATGCATTCGTATGCGAACTACCCTTGTTTTGATATGAACAAATTCTCTCTATACGCAATATTTAAAACGAAAACAATATTATTATTATTGAATAAAATTGAATAAAATTGCAAAATTGAATAAAATTGCATCAGTTCATTAATGTATTGACCTTAATGAACTGATGCAATTTTATATGTAAGTACATACATATATGGTTGCGTTTTGTAAGTAATTGTTCTAAGGAATAATACAAGATTCATAACAAACTTACATAATTGTATTGTTTCACAAAGTTTTTTCATGCACGATGAATGACATCAAATTCTCATTCACATGTCGTGAATCGACAGACTTTGAATGTCGCGAGACGCAATGGAGTCGCAGCGATTTTGGATGGTCATTAAAATAATCTTTTTTTAAATGATGTTTGTTTATTTGAAATAAGTCAATAAATATAAGACATATCCTGAGAAAATTCCGCACACAAACATCTGCTCATATAATAGGCAGAAACTCTGCTATGATGACACAACTTTATACATGTACCTCATTACTTGTGGAAACTAATAAATTAATAGGCTTAATCTTTAGCACCTTGTTCTAGTAATTGGAATATGGAAATTTTACATATATGTACATATCTTAATCGTATAAAGTTATTGCAAAAAACTAAAAATTAAATTTATATAACAATTTAATGGCCTACACTTATATAAAAAAACCATCTTAATTTGCATATCCCTTTTTGCATAATTACAACTGCGATAGATAGCAATTAGATTGTGAAAATACTTTTACACGTATTTTATACGTACGTAATGAAAACGTAATATGTTGATTTTGGTGACGAAATTTTAATGATGATTTCCGTATCACACTATGATTGTATCTGAGCTTATGAAATAATTTTAAATTAAAATTAATGTGTGGTATTCAATATGCATGGTGTAGTGTATACGTCATGCAAAGATAACCTGCGAAATTATAAATAATTACAAATATTACACCATAATAAATTATTTTGTTGCAAAATTACATCGTGTGCGAGGGTCCTAAAGCTGACCAGTTTCGAAATAAAAATGGCGGCACGATCATGGGGCGAGGCGATAATAAAGGCATGCGAGCAATATTCCTTTTACGGACGGTTTCCGTTGAGCGTAGGGTAAATGTACAGTTGTTCATCGTAATTAGGCTAGATGTCAGATGCAATTTATTACTTATGGTATTTTTGTACATATTAAGCTATATCGTTATATTAAAGTTTTTTTAACTTAATTCTGATATTTTAATATTACTCCTAGTACTAGTATTAATTATACTCATATAACAAATATTAGTTAAATTAGCGGTCTCGCTTCTACAATTTATAAAAATTATTACTAACCAATGGACTTACAGTAACTCAATTTACCAACATCAACAATACCATATCTATATTGTTTCCATTACTGTTTAATATTGCCTATAGATGTCCTTCAGCGGCAGTGATCATTTAGTGGCATCGCTGTCTCCTCGTTTTTCACCGCCATGATATAAAAAAACATGAAACGTATAATAAATTAAGAATACATGTGGCCCGGCGCACCCTGGACATTGCTACTAATCCTTTCAACACGATATCTGACCACTGAACGGTTCCTCTCAAGGCCAACAAATAAGATCAGCTGTCGATTCGTAGAAGAAGCAGTCTATATTCGATGTATCTATACTAGGTTAATCTAGGAATATTTTTTCAATTACCTCTCAGATCCACATCGGGTACTTTCACCCTAGATTCATAAAATTCATTTGCACAGTTTGTTCAACCCGCGACGGCCGGTGCAAACTTTAAATTCAACGTCTTTTTACGTATTGGCTTTTACAGCTTTGTTTAACAGCGCGCTAAGTTATTTAAACAATATCAGCGCAGCTTCTACGGGAACTGTGTTGTTCAATATTGTACTTGAGTAAATGACACTTTCGTTCTTCGAAAGAGTTTGTTGATGTTGCTTTTTACGTTCGGAATTTCAACTCGTAGTAGTACAGAATGAAAACGCTCCATTTACGGGCGGTCATATGATCAGTCAAAGCAAATTGTAACATTTTGAAAATAAATTAACAAAAAATGTTCGTAGGTATATATTTATGTATGTATGTACGTGCGCGCGTTGAACAATATGTATATTTCTTCGCGTTTCAAACGACAAACTTAAATCCAATCATTGAATGATGGACTCAGTCAGAATCTATTATTATAACATCATGCTCAATCAGAGGTACACAGAGAGTACCAAATGCCAAATTTATCTACGTTTACAGACCCTTCAGTCTTCAAGGATAAAGTTTAGTAATTAATATTAACTTAATTAACATTAATTGTAAATCACATGGTCATAAAATTCAAACTAGTTCCATGCTCACTCTGTAAAATCAAAATTTTACATTTGCAAAATGCATTGTAACAGCATTTACGTTTTCAAATAGATTTAATTACAAGTTCAAGTATTTGTAAGTCTTTATGTTTATAAAACTATAAATAGTGACTAGGAAAACAGAAAAATCCAACATACCCAATTTACAAACTGCTGTAATGACCTGAAAGTAATCGTAGTAAAAACATTACCAACGGAACATCACGCCTGTAATTCCCGAAAAGGTAGGCAAAGGTACACTCCTAGGTTTCTCTAGTTACGTATACATCCCACGATAGAATAGGTGGTGTCAGCTTATTGCCATACACCGGGCGCGAGTCCATACTCCGAATCAATACTAGAAATTTGAACTAGAAAATCTAAAACACAAAAATTCAACAGTAGCCGAACCCGGGAACCAAATCTTGCATCTTCCACTAAAATTATGAAACACTTGCGGTAACTAAATTGAGAGGTGAATGAAAATGTGAAATTGAAATCTCCAAAACCACCACTGTTACCTGAAGGCTATATAAACATATATATGTGTGTCACTGTTACGGTAACCGCGGATGACTTACATAGCAGCAGACAGGTCAGAGCAATTTGTAAGGTGTACAGTGGATTCTGTAGGCTATTGTATGGAGTCAGTTTGCACAGGTGCGCTGTGGCGCCGTTCGGTTCAGCTCACATAATATAATTAATGTAAATTATTTCGATGTTGTTATATAAAAATCCTTCCACCATACTTTTTAATTTCCAAAGGACGGTCCCTCGATTGGTTATCCGATTACTACATGATTAATATTTGATTATTACATGAATACTTCTTTTCATAAACGGCGAGCTAGCTGGCTGACAGTCAACGCGAATGATGGAAGTTGCGATGTCATACCATACGAAAAAAGATTCATCATCATTGCTGTTCACTGCTCAAGATAGGCCCTCTTAGAGGGGCCATAATTCAAAAATATGTAAAATGTAAAGACATTGCTCAAAGGATAATCATAATATAATAAATCAGAATCAGTGTCAGAATTTGACTGCCTCATTGGACGTGTTGGTTGCAAGTGCGACTGCCGAACGGGAGGTCCTGGGTTCGATTCCCGGGTCGAGCACTACTAAATTTTATAATTTAGATTTTTTAGTAGTGGCTCGGAATCTGAATATGTGCCCGGTGTCTGGTAACAGGCTCACCACCTATAACCATAGTGGGACGTAAACGTAACTGGTGAAACGAGTGAGTGTTCTACATTCCTCTGCCTACCTCTTCGGGGTTGAAAGGGGTGTTGTTACGTGTTACAGTGTCAGAATTAAAATTTTACTTTCATGAGGTTCGCCATGTGTTGAATTAATAATATTAACAGTGACTAACAAATCATGTAGTTCTGGCAAAAACATATTCTATTGGCATCCATATGGAAGTAACAAGTCATACAGTTAAGTATTTCTTGGTACCGACACTTTATGGGTAGCAGACGAAAAACGAGATTTTAGAAATCAGACCCAAACAACAAATATTTAAAATCCCTTAAACTTACGTTGTTTGCGACAGGTTGTAATAAACTACCGTGGAGGTACATCTGCTCGCCGAATTAGTTATGTTTCGACCCAAAGCTCAAACTTGGTCATTAATACAGTTTCAAGTCAAATTAATCCATGTCCTCTGTTTACCCGGAGAGCTGGTAATGTAATATTCAGTTGTACACGCTATGGGACTTGCGTCAGAGATGACCTTACAGTGTTCACTTAAATACACACCAAATATCGATGTATCGCGAATTGCGTTTGTATTGTGAATCATCGGGTGAACGTCTCGGTCGCGAGGACACGTGCAGTGTGGAAGTACGCAGCGAGTCCAAACCTCGACTGCCTGATGTTAAGCTGTACACCTGAAAAAGCTATCTTTCTGGACCCTCGGTCTATCTCCAAAAGTTTCTCATGTGCTCCGCCCACTCGCACTGCCGAGGCTAGTTTAAATTTCAGTGCTCCGTTCCAATGGTCTTGTGTAGGTCCGCATCCTGAATTCACCCAGTTACGTCCGTTTAGAAAAAATATAGCTGGCTAAAAAAACGGCAAACATGGAAAGAAAATATACATATCTTGGATTTGGTTATGATGTTGTTGTGTCTAACATTTGCCCTGTGTGGTAGTAGGGTACCAGGATAGGGGAGGTTCAGACCATGGATGCTCTCTGTTTCCAATAGTTAGAAAATCGTTTCCAACAGTGGAACTAAATAAGGGTTATTGTGTAATTTCTAGCATCTGTGTCAGAATGAAGGTTTCAGTTCCAAAGCCGTACGTTTAATATTTACTTTAAGTTACATAATATTTATGAGTTTGGACGTCAATCCCTTAAAATCAACTGGCCCATTCGCACAGTACATAACAGAAATAGTTCACTGACGGAATATAGCATACATGTTGAAAAATTCAATCCTTCCACCCTTAGCTGAAATTAAAGATATCCCGGAATAAATACTTAACATTAGAAAACTTAGAATCATTCCACTTCTCCTGCCCGTCCGATACTTTTTGAGATGTTATGATATAACCAATGTGTTAAGATTTTTAACAACGATAATTATTTATATTTTAATTACGATATTTCGGCACCAACAAAACGACAACTGCAAGAAAGGAAAATAACAAAAGTTGGTAATAGTCAGCTAACTGCGGAATCTGTTAGATTAAATTGATTATATTGAAGAGTAAAAAAAATATTAACATAGGTAATATTTTTTCGTGCAACGCTAATTGAAATTGCAACAACATTGGAAATCGGACTCGTATAAATAATATGTGACATACAAAAAGTGCGAGAGTCAACAATTATGGTCAAAAATGCGTGGCGCAATGCCTCGTTGCTACGCAGCAAATTGTAGTGGCGCTTATACATTATCCGATGTTCGATTTTATATCATCGGTATTTTTAGTTATTGAACATTTTCAGTTTTAGATTTCAGGGGCTCTCTGGTAGCTGCTCGAAGGCTGTAGCACACTCCGTCACCATGAAGATCCTTAATTTTATAAAAATAAAAGTAGTCTTTCAATTATTTCAATTTTAAATAATCCATAATATAAATTATACAGTGTATTACTAATTCTTTTGTATGTAATATTGTATAAAATAATGTATGTAATGTGTCTTCTTTACATTTCTCTTTAAGAATATATTTATACGACTAACATAACTCAATACGTATACAATGCCATTAATAAATTAAATATTAAATGTAACATCACGCCTGTCATCCCCGAAGAGGTAGGCAGAGGAATGTAGAACACTCCCACGTTTCACCAGTTACGTTTA
>DWDW01000228.1:0-16562 GCA_018245635.1 Mimoniades versicolor eupheme | reverse complement strand
ATGTATTTAAATAAGTATTTAAGAATAATAAAATGTATTTAATTATACGAGTTAGATGTATTTAAATAAGACTGTATCTTACGCTAACTTTAACGTGGGCTAATAAGATTATACTAGACATAATAATAAGTGTGCCAATTAAAATAATTCGGGCAATACAGGCGTGACGTAACGTACGTGTAATAATTATATTTATGCATATGTAATGTCTAGTACAATAATTTCTCTTATGATAAATTTCAATTTGATTTTTTGACCGTGCGTTTATTTTGCGTGCGTTTGAAAAATGTCCAGCGCAAAAAATAATAATTAAGTACATACCTATTATATACTTATACATTGATTTTCTATAATAGTTTAGTTCTCCGTACCGGCGCGGAGTCAGAACACATCCTCTGATCCCGTGGCGGGTGTCGCAAGAGGCAACAAAACTAGGCGTTGGCATATCGTAGTATGCTGTGATATTCCTAGGCACGGCTACATGTCCTGGCCGATTATGAGCAGCAGCGCAGGCAGAACCCCTCAGGGAAGGCTTATGCCCAACAGTGGACTGCAATAGACTGATGATGATGACGATGAATAGTTTTCTTTAGCTTTTTTTAATAAGGTGTCAATCTTTACACGACAATTATTTTACAATAACACTACACTTATATAAATTAACTTACTAAAGTAGGTAGGTACTATTATTTTCAATAAACCTTACCAATTTGAAAAAGTTACTCACAAAGAAGAGAATACGCATGATGTAGCTCGATTTACAACTGAAATAAAAATTAAATTTCCCGAAAGCCACTAAATATGTATTAGAATCAAAGCAACGGGATGAGTTGGAAGTTGGCTCGTCCGGAGCGCGGTTCCACAAAATATGCAGCGCGGGCGCGTCTCCGCACGTACCTCTGCATATTACATGAACCAACTTTAACGGATTTCTTCAATATTTTAGCGTGGGAATTTCTTTGTTTCATATCTATTTTTTCGTAAGCTTCGTATCTGGTTCAGTGTGATTTCTTAGTAGCCACAGTGTGGTCTATAGTATATGGTACTATGTTGTGGAGAATTCAAATATTAAACAACGCAAGCTTCATTTCAAAAGGTACATAGCTATATAACTCTAGGTAGATAGATATCTGCATGCATCTGGATTAAGTATTGTTTTAATGCTTTCACATTAAGGATTTTTTTAACGCTTTCCTCAGAACTATGAAATGACACAAACAGGCGAAACTGATTGTAATAAACATAATAAGAACACAGGTCTTAATATATAAATAAAAGTTTCGAGAAAATATTTAAAAAGACAAACATTTTTAATACAAATAAATCTGGAATAATAAAATTTGTGTAATAGATATTAAATACGCCATCTTTAATTAAATATTTTTGTACTTTATGATTTTTTATTTTTTTACGCATCTAATTAATAACCAACTATAGAGGCAAACAAAAAGTAAGATCACGCCTGTAATCCCCGAAGTGGTAGGCAGAGGAGTGCACTGCAGTCCTACCTTTCAAAATAAATAACCATTGATGAAAAATCACTAAATACAGGAGTTCCCTTGTAACATTTTGAACGCTCGCGCTACTCTACTATTGATAATGTCTTGTAGAAGAAGGTGAGAAGAACAGCAATGTATTACACATTACAGTAGGAATACAAGCATACCCTGTGACTTGATTTCATTCAGACTATCTTGTTAATTGATATTTACTAGTTTAATTGATTGAATTTAGTTTAATTGATTGAATAGAATGATAGAATTTTGAGTTCAATTGATTGAAATGATATTTACTTATTCACATTTTACAATTATCTAAAAAAAGTATCGTTAACTTTGTAAACAACATATCTCTATTAAGACAACAAATTTCATACTTCATCTTATCTATGATTTAAACAAATTACCATCAAAGCAACATAATATCTAATCCACAAGTTATGAGAAACGATATCCTAGACCACTATTCCACAGAAAATCTTGCACCCTCTCAATAACAAAAACATCTGACTATCACATTGTACTATGAACAATGACCTCTGTATAGTATACTCTGTATAGTGACAGTGTACACGATGCAAGAACCGCATGCAATGACGAGATTGCACTTGAAACTTAATTTCATTTCCTAATACATGCCGCTCCTATTTGCTCACCATCCATCCGTGTTTGCGAGCAACCGCATTCATTTCGCTCAACAGACGCTCCATATTTTCCTTTTGTCTAGACGAAATCTTAGCGAATATTTAAGTAGTTTAATTTCCACGGCAAATTCTTACGAGGAAGAATATTGTCGTGAAGTTATCCGCGTGACATGAAGTAGGAGACATTATACGTGCTCCATACGACATGGAGTTTGAGATTTTTTCGCGCTGTGTTGTGCGAGAGAGTGAAAAACATAGGTAGTTTTAAATATTTAACTTTTATATGTCTTTACAACGATTGATTTCTTTCTTTGTCTATTTTTGGTGCGTAACGATTTATACCAGAATACACACAGAGAGATCACACAAAGATACACAGAGATCGAAAGAGTTCGTACTCATAACGGAATGCATGCTATTGTTGCTGACGTAAAGGATCTATATTTTGTTATTTTCATTATCTTTCAACTGATACTTAATAATGTTTTCGGGTCCGAATCATCCAACTAATTGTCTTGAAGTTTGTTATAAACGTACATTGAACCTGCACTTGGCCAAAATACCAGTTACCAGACTATGGCCCAAAACATTTTCATTCTATGAAAGCCCATTTTTTAAAATAATGCGATACAAGGTTTGAAAAAGAGAGAACATTTGAAGAATTAAAATATTATACGAGGAATTCTATAGTTAAACCAATAACCAATATTTTATACATAACGTTATATGGCAAATTACATAACCCACACCACTTTGAAGGTAATACACAACAGCACTTATAAAAACCTACGAAGAGAACTACAACGCGATTAAGATTAGATCCAATAAATAAAGTATTATTTTGTTATTTCGTTTGTATCAAAATTCGCGGCCGCGAATCGACGAGACCAAACAATCGCGGGTTCGTGTGAGAAAGCGATATCTTCAAATTGCTCATGTAAGACTAAATTAACCCATGGCCGCATTAACGCAGATAAGTCGGCGAGCTCATTTGCGAGCCTTCCGGCTGGCGCTCGTTACATCTTGATATTCTTTACCCCTTCGCCGATACCGCACCACACGAGCAATAAATGGCGCGGAAGAGGCAGCTATCGCGCGACCCGATATCTTCCATCCGAATTAATTTCAGAACGCTCGAGGAACGAAGTTAGTTCGCGGACTTGTTATTTCTGCGCGCACCCGGGCGAGAGCACGCGAGTTCTAATCGGGAAGAGTTGCAAGATAAAATGGCGACCCGTAATTACCATAACGCGCCTTTCGAAGATATGTGGAGAATCTTAATGGTACGGTTGCTCCGTAAATAATGGGCTCTTATGGGAAAGTTGGTAAGAGCACTGTGTTTCGAATGTAATTTTAAGGGCGTCGCTACCCGCGCTTTTAGAATAATGTTCTAAATACGATGCCGGTACATTAACGGCTGTGTTCGTTTTATAATCACTTGTTCAGTTTAATGCGTTTTTTTTTAATAATCACTTGTTCAGTTTAATGCGTTTTTTTTTATTAATATTAATTAATATTCGTAATTATGACGTAGGGAAGCTGCTTTGTATGAATTTCTTTTTTTACACCAATACCGTTGGTTCGGAAACGTTGAGAGAATAGCTGATGAAAGAATGACGAAACATATATACCTACAATGCGAATGTTGATGGACGCAGGTGCCGAGGGAGGCGTCGCCTATCTTAATCAAATTGGCCAGATACTGGCTGATAGAGAATCAGAAGTCTCTGAAACCGGCGTACCTGTATGAAGAGAGCGATGAATGTGGAGGAGGCGCGGCTGGTTTGTATTGATAGAGTTACTTGGACCTCGGTGCGCTTTGCCTACCCCGTAAGGGACCTGGCGTGAAGATAAGTATATAATAAAATGCTTATGCTTAATATTTATATAAAAAAAATTGCTTCACACATAACATAAAATTTTCAAAAATCCTGTATTCATAAATAAGATTATATTGCGGTGAAACGTTTGTTATATACCAATGTACCTATATTATTGAATGAGTGAGTCTCCACAGTAAATTGGCAGCGATGGGGACGGGCTCCTGAAAATATATGTCATACATACATACATACACAAATACATACATATCTTTATACCAAGCCCTTACGGGGTAGACAGAGGACACCCAGTGTCAAACATGTCTATACTTACAGACCTGCCGCGCTTCTTCTACATTCATCTCTACACTCTCTTCACTCATGCTCGACAGTTTCGGAGACATTCGGAAAAAGATCTCTTTTCGGTTTATAATTACTTGGCCTACCTCAAAAAACATATGTGAGTTATATAGTAAATAAATAAATCAGATAATAAGTCATGGTCATTTTTTAAACTAACTCACAGCCAAACGGAGTAACTAAACGATCAATGCGAATTGCAGCGCTGTCTTATCGTCGCAGTTAGATAGTAAATTACAGCAATTTTAAATTATGCACGCCGCATCCGTCACCTTTTCGTGTTTTATACACCACGGGTAATTAACACCAGCGACTGCTCTCTATCTCGCCAAATATAAGATAAAAGCTATTGCAATATAATAGAACTGCAGCTTCAACGACAAACAAAAAGTATGAAAGCAAACTAAATCATTAATCTCAACTCAAACAGCCACACTCTAACGCAAATAGTTTCACGGTCACAATCTGTATTACAGTATTAGCTTCCCGCAAACGTCCGTGCAGTGCTGCATTGTTCCATTCAAAACTCCTCCAACTGTTCACTGAATACATTTTAAAACGTCTCGGGCTATACGGCAAACGATATGTACCTGCGCCTTAGTACAATGAACATGTTCCCGACGTTACAGCCACTGTAAATTAGGCACCAAAAACGGTCTCATTTTCCACCCGAGCGCTGCGGCTAATATTGTCTCGTTCTTGAAATATGCAGTCTTACCTGCGGCAGCCGGCGAATGCACTGTAATTGTTGAATATACTGCATCGTTTAATCCAAGCTACATCTTCGGGAATGTTCGAGAATGCAGCTAAGATTTGCAGGCAGTCTGCGGCTATGAGACTTGGCCCCGGGCTTGGAGCTGGTTTAATAGGCGGCTTAGCTCTAGCCCGGATTTCTTGATGCAGGCAGCGTATTAACTATAACAAGACCGCAGCATCTCAATTACTGTGCAAATAATCGCACACGAACTGAAAACATTTGAATATCAGAAAGCTTTTTTTAAGTTGTAATGGCGCAAACTTCGAATTCGAGCTCCGAACTCGCTATTGTAAACAGCCGTCAGGCGTCGTCGGTGAAATTGCAAAAATGTAAAAGAGCTAATGTTTGCTCACCTTAAACCCCTTCCCGGCCCCACGTGCCGGCGTGACGAGCCGGATAAAAGGCTTTAATACACCCTCATCCCTTATTACGAAACTTGAAAAAGACAACAATATAGATCCAATGTGTCGCGGGCGCGGGCTATCATACGCGCATCAAAGGTGGCGCGCCGGAGCTAGCCAAGTGTGGAGATGCCTCTAGCGTCGTTTTGTATTATCATTCCGTATGGAAATGCCGAGTCAAAGGGCTACACGCGTTATGAGATCTGAAACAATACGGATTGTTACAATCCCGTTTCCTTCATATGTGAGGAAATGGTATTTGAATGTTTAATGAGAAATCCTCGCTTGTGTGCTATAAATTTAAATTATTCGTGTATCGCGACGTTTTGTAACTTACGAGTACTATCTTTGTAGTGAGCGTTGATCTTTATTCCAACTTTTGACGTATCATACGTTTCAACAAAAGGTAATTTGGTTGTGTCGAATATGGTTGAACTTTTATAGGTGTAGCTATATTTCATAACCACTTTCGAGGTTTACGAAACAATCGTACTCCATATAAATACGACCTGCGAAACATCAAGCAGTCATTACCGCCCTCTGAAAAATCTCCGGAAGCTGCTTTGCAAGTCAAAACCCTCCGACGGTCTCATGCGAGTCCTCCAAGCGAGTGCCATAGGTGGCAACTGTGTCATTCATTTTTCATGTACGACAAAACGTTGATAGCGAAAATATATTCTTTATCATTCATTCACTTAAAATTTGTTACAAAAAATTACCTAAACTTTTACCAGCTAACACTTAAATGTAAGAAATGTATTGCTTCACACCGAATTATAAAAGCCAACCTTGTTATAATAGTACCTACGTATTTTGAAAACATAAGTACTTGAGATAAGATTAAGTTCTAATTCCTTTATTCAATAATAAAACACCTACCCACAAATTCTACATACTTCCAAAACAATTATTGAGTTTTTTATTTAAAATTTTTACTACATCTTTCCGAACAAATACAAGAAATTGAAATACTATGTACTCGTATATACGAGTATGTAGCTTGAAAAAACCACGTCGAGTTCGTTGCAAAACTTCGTAGCCTCGTCTAATCATAACGACGTTATGTGTAGAATAATGCAAAAATGGGCCCATTAGAAAGTCAAAGGTGTGCTAATTCCCGTGGAGCCGCACAGCTGCCGCACCTGCGGCTGCCGCGACATTTACACGGACGTAAATCACACCCCGACCCGGCGTCGCGAGCAGAGATCGTTACGCACTTGAACGAGTGGTGAATCATATGCTAATTCGCGAAATAAAAATAGCATAATTAGTCTCACGTTTGAATTCAGTGTCACGTTTAAATTTATTTATTTATTTACTGTATGTATGTACATCATTAATGGGCAATACAAAGGACTTAATGCCAGGCGGCATTCTCTACCAGTCAACCCTTTTGTCGGATTATTTACAGGTGCAGTTGTGACGTGAATGTTACCTATAATTACCTATAATTTAATGCACCTATATTAGCTTGACCGTCGGTCGGTAGGTCGTGGGTTCAATTGCCACGTCGGACACTAATAGATTTGTCTAACTTAGATTTTCTAGTAGTGTCTAAGATTGTGTGCCCGGTGTATGGCGATAGGCTTTCCAACTATTCTATAGTAGGACGTAAACGTAACTGGTGAAACGTGGAAGTGTACTACTCTGCGTATCTCTCCAGGGAATACAGGCGTGATGTTACATATTAACTTCACGTGTATATATGTACCAATGACTAGCTATAAAGAATTCTTACAAGCTAAAGTAAAACCACTTCCTACAGGCCGATTTGCATTTTTATAATAAAATGTCTAATAGATCACTAACTTAATTTTCATTACATTTTTTTATCCATATCCAACGGGTGGACTCTTGTACATAATCTATTATTACTCCCAAAATATTTTCAGGTAGCATATTATTATTATTTATCGTATTTTTCTCTGATATATAAACATATTTGCCATTGTACGGTAACGTGTGAAACATCTGTGTTTTATATGACGTTGATAAAAATTCCACTCGTCACTTCGAAGAACCGCGAATGATTTCGATGCTGAGCGACGTGCGCCGATCCTCACATCGTTAAGGCGACGTGTACGCCATTACTCGGAATTATTCCCACATCCAACGCGCTCACCACAAATTGACATTCAATCAGTGTTGCGACATTGTTTCCCTATCAATCCTTATTGGGAGTTGGCACACGCGCACCGCCGATACGCCGCCATCAAATCGCAATTTGTTTATGAAAATTTATTGTATTTGCCATTACCGCGTGCGGATTCTTTTCCTACGGGAGCGACCCCAGAGCGAAATCACCTTATTCAATTCCCTTTTTGCATACATCACACACGCAGGCGTCTTCAGGGGGAACGTCGCAGTTTTTGTCTGAACACGTGAATCGCGTTTGGGATACGTGTTCTCTTCTTATTAGTCTGGATTGTGTATACGTTTTTCGCAAATCGCCCGCGGGGCGTACACCTTCCACGGCTGGAATACTCGTTGTTCGGAAAACTGTGTTTCACAAAATTTTCTATTGCGGAATTGAGAGTGTTGAATAAAGTAATATAAGATCACTTCATACGTTATATTATTTTCTGTATTTTGAGCTTTAGGTACATTAGTAATACATTTTCATTATGTATGGTAATAATTCTGCTTTAACTTTAAAATTAAAGCGCGGTATAAATAAATCGCGATATTAATCTCATAAAGAATACCTATACATATATCGTCAATATTGACACACCACTACAAAGAAGTAACATCATGCGTGTAATCCCCAAAGAGGTAGTCAGAGTGTAATACGGTACCACGTTTTACCCAACATACTACACAGCATAATATGCAATAAAACTATTTTTTTTTAATGTGAACCTGGACATTATCCAACGTATTCACAGTATGGACTTCTCCATATATCGACTTTGTATGATGAAACTATTTCTTAAAGCTCTGCTCTCTTTATGTGTTTACAGCAAAACCACTGCTGAGAAACAGCAAAAATAGGGTGGCAATATTAGGAATAGAACCTACTAACGACGTCTATATGTCACTGAGACGCGCAAATACCGGAGAAGGTGACGAATCGCGGAAAATTTCCAATGCAAAATTCCACAGAATCATTTATCAGATGGGAATTAGCACGTCACACGTGCGCCGTCGATGTCGGCCGCGATGTGTGGTATGACATCGCTTCCCTTCAGTTTCGAGGATTTGGAAAAAGAATTGTCGCATATATCACCGTTAATAGGGTGAGGAGAGAGCACTACTTATGCGTAATGCGACAAGGAAACATGCTACTCGGGCTTCATCGTTATAAGACCCCCGCGAAGTCCTTATGCCGGAATACTTAAATGCGAAAGTTGTTTAAATTTTGCGTTTTAGTGAAATGAAACCACACGTTCTCATACGTTCTTACGTTTCAGAACTGGATTTTCATTTGCCATAAATATAAAGCAGCGAGTCGAGCGACTCGATAACAGCGACATTAGCATTCGTCCAAGCTTTCCGTTAGTTCGACTGTGGCAATATGTCATAAATTTCGCCAATTCTATTGAGATATTAATATTACATGAGATAGTTTCAGTTACATCTTGTACTATACATATGGCTTAAATTGAAATATGCTACGTGAATTTGCATTTCATTTTGGGATTTGTAAAACTTTTGTTTCAATGTGCAGTTGAAATAAATCATACGTTCACCCGTTAGCTATATTCAGTGAAATTTTACAAAAATGTATGCTTTACCCGGTTTGATGTTTTAATATGATATGGACATAGGATATGTAACCATCAAATAAATTACAAATAAATACAAATAATAATGAAGTATTATACTCAACATAAAATCATACCCCAAATCCGTAGACAGGAATGCGTGAATGTTAAAAACAAAAAAAAACTTGTCACAAAACACGACATTAAACCCCTTTTGACATAACGATAAGGCAGTGACGTAACGATAATGCAGTGCCGCGGTCATAAACACGACGAAATGACTGCGTAAAAAGCAACGGAGCCGGTAAATATGGACAGACGATGTCTTCGACGATGCCAACATTACGGGGAGCAGCGTAAAGGCGCTTTTAGAAGGCGAGTCGTACACACCTAATTTTTATGACAGTACACGATACTCGAGCATTAGCAGGTTATAAAATTTAGTAATTTATGTAGCATCAAAAGAATAATAATATTTTTTGGCATGTTTTAGAAAAATCATGCATATTATTTATAAGTATGAATTTTCCGACATCGCCGTCAAACCTTTTTCGTTCCATTGGTGAACAGCAGTATCTTCTCAGAATGAGAAAAGCTCTTAATTTGTTCTTAACTAACTTAACTACTTAACTAACTTAACTTAACTAGTGCATCACGTAAAGCTTTATTTCTTTAGCTTTATAACTATGAAAACAAAAAATGATAATCGAATAATATAATACAATTCTATATGGAACATTTTTATTTAATACATTTAAGTTTAAAATAAACATTTACCAGCTCTTGCATTCTTCCAAGCTTATTTCACGTTCCAACTCACTCTATATGCAGGTTAATACAAATTCATTCCGTACGCTGAAAGCGCGCGCAAATCAGCCGAAGATTATGCTAAATACTCGTAAGTATTATATTCTGTACGTACGCCGCATACATAAATAGAGTTTATCAGGCCCCACGCTAAAAAGCTGTTATATTTTCAACACATGATTATGTAAAAGAATTCCGAGGTTCCGCGACACGAGGGAAAGAAAATGTGCGTCGTTAAGATGCGAGATCTCGCCGATTTGCATCCAACGCTGCCACAATACAGGGTATTAACGCCAATATGTACACTTGTCGCGCTGAGTGTGTGATTTCTTTTGCGTTCCTTAAAAGTCTTTTGAAATAAAACAAGGAAAGAGATTCATAAAGCACAAAGCGGGAAAACCGTGCAGACGTTTTCTTAAAACGAAGAAACTTTACGATAGAACGACATTTAAAAATAGTTAAATAGTATTCTAATCAAACATAACTATTATGCGTACAAAGTTTACTTTAATTTAAAACGTCGTGAAATTCTTAAACTCTTGAATTAGTGAACTGATTGAATAACATATAAAAATTAAGACACATCCATCACAAAGACACCGCAACAATATTTCAAAAACGAATAGCAGTAGCAGACAAAAAGAATTACCGAATACAACAAAAAGTCAAATTTTCCGAGTCGGTAAACGACTTCCTCGTCAAGTTAATAACACAAAACAAATTACAGTCGAAATCTCCTAACAGCGGCGAAACAATTAATCAAAACATTTGGCCGTTAGAAAAAATTAAGGGAATAATCCTTCCCAGGCGCGGAATGGCATTATTATTATTTAAATCTTGGTGACTTGCAGGATATAGATATAAGTCTGCAATAACCCATTTAGGAGGATAAGAAAAAGGGATGGTAGTCATTAGCATATAATGACAGTAATTAAAATACACAAATAGAGCTATAAAGCAGGCCCGGCGTTGAAGGGTTGTCTTCATCATCCGAGAGAGAATTTATACATGGCAAATATTTTCGCTGCGGCTCAGGCAAGCCGCCGCGAATTAAGAACACCATTGTTTAAATTATTAATTAATGGACCCACCGCTGCGACGATGACTGCGGAACGATTCAATTATATACGCATCGAATTAATGGCTTATATGATGATTCGGTAATAAATCAAGTGATTCTATATTTAAAAAAATTTAATATAATAGTGATAATGTAGCAGTTACAAACCTTATATAAAATGATGCAACCTCAAGTGACATCAGTTCATGACGAACTTGCATGGCTATACCCGTCGTTCGATTTACATATTAAACACTAGTACACAAAGAGCAATTCATGGCAAGAGAAGCATAGAAGTGGTCCTCCAAGACTTATATAGACTTACATACATATGATACATCAATGGCTATCCATCGTCAATAGACCTCTCCCAGAAGTACCTTTGAAACCTCTATCCAATCTACAAGTTTTAAATCATCACATCTTTTTATATTGTCAATCATAGTTTTGGAATAAAACAATTCCGGCCCTTCAATTGAAATCTTTCGTTTGGACTGAACCTTTGATTCGCTAGAATTGTCTCATTTCATCTCCAGCGCCGCTCCACCGCCTCTGCAGACAATGGCTGTACTAATTACGAGATGTAAAGCTTTATTAACGCAATCGGGTGGTTATTAACATAAAAAAATAATATTTACCGACTCTCTCGCCGACGGAGCCTCTTAATTTACGAATATTGCGGCATTAGGCTTCAACCCTTCCATCTTACAAATAATTGCAGTGATGTTACGCCTTGAGAAATGGGTTGAGCGTCAAGATTAAAGCTCATCAAAGTTGTTACACTGAAGAAGATTTTGCATTGTAACGACTGGAGATTTGGACGCCAATTTTGCCAGTTTCAACGCTTATTGAAATTTTACACACATCACAAATTGCTGAGATTATGATAGGGAAAGCCAACAATTGGCATGGCCAAATCACCTATTGATATTTTAATCAAAGATTCTTCCCTCCGCTGATCTCTTAGACAACGTTATTAGCATATAAATGGTGGATAAAATATGACATCAGCATTTTAATTTTTCGATATTACGGAGCGATTTACAAATTAGCGTGTAAGAAAAACTCTATGCAGGCCTTAAGAGGGTCGATCAACTCGCAGATGTTCTATTTAAATGTAAATTTTCTCCGACACGCCGACGACACGGATAAAAAACATAATTTGAAATCGAAATATTTGACAGCCTCGTCTAATATTATGCTAAAAATGATGACCGTGTTTCACTTAGCAATAAGATAAGGCTAATGGATTATTTTAAAGAATATTTTGTTTGTTTTGGGCTGTAAAATCTAAGTGTATTGGTCTTTACAAAATAAATCTAGAAAGTTCCAGCTATTCAATGGTGGGGCGTAAACGTAACTGGTGGAACGTAAGATCGTACTACACTCTGTATACCTTTTCAAGGACTACAGGCGTGTTTTTACGACGTTAATTGCTGTTAGAATATAACTACTATTCCTCTGCTGTTGATTGATGAGTTCAGTGGTAAGAGTCCGTGACTGCTGCGACAGTAGTTGTGAGTTCGATTTCCACCCGGGACTAATATCGATGCGATGAGAAGTAAAATTTTCTAATTATGTGTGTAAATTCTATGTACATATATTTTGTTTATCAGCTCTCTGATCAATAGTTTAATATGAAATGGCCATGTGTGAAGTCGTCCTAAGATATTATTATCATCAGGATTTATGATATCACAAAGTTAGCAGAACAGATTATTTATGAAATCCTTAATTTCTTTAATTTGCGTTTACCTTTTCCTACGTAAACACAGAACCGATCTAATTAAAGGAAGCGTAAAAACTTTCAACGCAAAAAAAAACAAAAATTAACTAAATTTGACAGGAGTGTTTAATCAACGCCTCTTACAACAAACACTAGGGGATGACAATTGCAGGCGTAAAAAAGGGAAAAGAAAGAATTCTTTTTGGAAGGCAACAATGAAAGAATCGCGCGAAAAGGTCCGGAAGTGAAGGTGACAGATTGTCGCCGGTGACGTCACACCTCTTGTTTACGCAACGGTGAGCTCGGGCTCGAATTAGCTATCATTGACTTAAGCACTTTATATAATTAAGTACGATAGCTATTAGTGTCGTCGAGGGTCGCCAATCCGCCATATTCTTTTCGAGTCAGCCTCTAATTGCGCCTCTTAACTGTGCAGTCTTGTGTGATTATTTCTCACATCTGTGGAAACCCCTAAGGTTTACGTTTTTCTAGGGGCTTTTTATTTTTCTCCTCGCTCTGTAAAATTTTCCACCCTTGTTTACCAACAGTCAGTGAAATACAAATAGTGGCTTTTAACATTTTTTAACAAAATACTAAAGCAAAAGTAACATCACGTCTGTAATCCCCGAAGAGGTAGGCAGAGGAATGTAGATCACTCCCACGTTTCACCAGTCACGTTTTAAGTGCCACGATGAAATAGGTGAGCCTATTGCCATATTTAACAAAATACAACATCTTCGTTTTCAGCATTGTTTGAAAATATTGCAATGTAGTTGTTACCCACGACGTTGCATTATCCTCCAAAATAATCTCCGTACAATCATTCGTTCCTCATTTTACTATATTAGCATTTCGTTTAAAAAAACCTTTAAATGCAAAGATGCAAATTTTTTTTAAAGAGATCGAGACATCTCCGTTGAAACTTTCAACAAAATCTGAAACTGTATTCGACAAATAAGAATGACTTTCTCATTTGTAACAATAATAAGGTGGATATGATGGATATCATGCAGTGGAAAGAGCCCTAGGCTTTAAACTTATATTAATTTATCTGATGTATTATAGATTTTTCAATGCCAATAACTATTTGCAATTGCAATTAAATTTTGCAAACAAACCGAATACACAAAGCGCGGGGATAAGATTGTTAATTTGCCGCCTTGCGTTCGGACCTAAATTTTTTCTCCAAATGAATTTCCCATCTTAGGGGACATTGGCTTCTTGCCGTGTTTACAGAGACTCCCGACGAGTCCCACTTTGTTGTTTAATGAAATTATCGGTTTACCGAGCAAATGAACAAAGCCAGATTCGCTTTCGACGGCTCGGCCAAAAAAGGAAGGGGGGCATGTTTTTGTTTTTAGAGGAAAACAGGAGAAGGAGCAGCGAATGGACTCCTTTGTGGTACTCTTTGCCTCGGCGGTACTTAATCAATTATGATCGATTCGTTAATTCTAGATGCAGAGGGGATTAATAGGATTCTTGCGGCGTACGATGCAAATGAAAGGCGGCAAAGGAATTGCTTTTAGAACAGTAATTAAATTGCGTTTTATAATTTAGAAATTTAAATGTAACGAACAGTATACTTTAAATGTGTACGCTGAGATACGATGTATTGGAAACCAGTGTCAAACTTCGAAACCATAAATAGGAACTGTATAATTATTTGAGTGTATTGCAAGTGACAATTTGTTATAGAAAATGAATAAAAAGTTCATACATGCATTTAGCTACTGAAACAGTTTACTTAAAAATATAATTTAGAGTTATAATTTTGTCTTAAACCACACTTTACTGACTGCTTCAAAAGTAGCATGATAATTATATACCTACATGTGGCTTTAATAAATTAAATTATTCTTTAGACTTGCAACGCTTTGGCCCTGCCTTTATTGTAACACATGTCCATAAACGACGGTGGCAGCTCACCGTCAGGTGGTCGGCTTAACTGCTTGTCAACATACCTATACAAAGGAAAAAAAAACAAAATGATAATTTATTTGAATAAAATAATATTATATTGCTAGGGAGGAAACGTAGCCTTTTAGGAAAATATATCTGAATAAAAAAACAACATTTTATTTAGTTATCATACAATTTTCCATAAGTGCTTATGTGCAATGAAACGAAGGTGAACTTAATGACGCTATAAAGTTTCTTGGTAATCTATAGGAAAACGTAGATCATAGATTCACTTCATAACATGAACAAGTGCGTAGCAAAAATTTGTACAACGCATGTTAAGAACGCAGATCGACTCTTACTATCCAGCTACTCAATAACACTGTTAATATCGTACTGGTAGCCGTAAACAGTGGCATTCCACGCGTTAAAAATATCGTGAAGTAATTTGAAGCATTTCGGGCCACTCGCATTAAAGTTAGGTAGCGAGCAAATTAAGCCGAACCCCCGATATATTGCGTTTGTTCTTTTGAAGCCGACGGTGAAGGGTTAAACCAAGAATGCTTTGCTTTTTATCGAAACTCCAATAAACTGGGGAGAGGGTACATAACTGACGTCCAAAATCGAGTGGTCAGTGATTCTCAATGGTTATTATATTCAAAAGAATTCGTTTTGGCCTAGCCGTGTCTGATTTTAATATGCGGTAGTTCAATCTCATACATAGTATAGCTAAATGTATAATTATGTATACAACTGCTTTAATTCTTCAACTGTGACATCAAAATAATAAAAATACAAATTAACGTAACACATAATGTTTATCGCATCAAAATAATTGGTTTTACTTGGAATAAAACATACATTTTCCCATATGCCCATAAATACTCGTTAGGTGAAGCCAATGAATCATACCGCAGATAGGTAATTAGACCGAAAATTTACCATTAAATTAATAAATAAAAAACAGAAGCGGAGCCCCATCGACTCGCGTGGAGCAACGCATGGGCCCCTTTGTCGAATAAATTTATGTAAAAATTTTCATTAATATTTTTGAGGCCGAGCGACCGCCCGCCCTTGGGAGTCGAAATCGAGTTCGTGGTCACGATGGAAAAATGCAAACCGAAAATTATGGGGTCCCTCGACTTGTATTTGCTTATGAATACCGGCGCTACCTGCCCCAACCGTCACGTTATAGGTAAATAAAAAATAAAATAATACGCCTCGTATGCCAGTGGCGAAAAATGAAAACAATTTGGACGAGGCCGTTTCATAACTTATGAAACCATTCAATCATTTTGTAACATAAACCGTTGGATGCCAATGTTGGAGCGAAGGTCATGTGGAAAAATTATGAATATTGTGTACAAATCAGAACCCTATTTTATGGAATTTTATAGAGCGAAATATAAGTAGTTCTTTTATTTTATCTCAGAAAACATTTTCCAGTACCCCGGAGCTGAGTACAAGACAGTATGAAAAACGCCCCTCGCAGGAACCGCAAGATTATGAAAGATTTGTGAGTTTTCGAGTGGCGCCGCGACCGCTCGTAAGCTTAAGAGATTTAAATCGCTCGCTGGCCCGGAATGCCAGATACAAACAGATTTCTTACTTCTTGCTGCCCCTTACCGAAATGATATCTTCGGGTGACTTTGTTCAAGCAGATCAAAATAGACTTCCTCGTAAGTCTCATGGATAATATTATTACGTTTACCTTAATTACTTATACACTACTTATAATTATAATAATTTAAGGCAATTTTTTTAAGCCAAATAATACGTAGCGTCACGGCTATCAATTTAATTTAATTTAGACCAAATAACAACATCTCTAATTATACGCATAGTCATTTTTTAGTAGTGACTGGGATTCTGGTTATGGGCG
>DWDW01000227.1:0-16567 GCA_018245635.1 Mimoniades versicolor eupheme | reverse complement strand
GGTAACTATTTTAAAAGGATCTTCAGCAAAACGGTTTATGACGTCTTCCGTGAAAGAAATTAAATTGTACTGCAAAATAATAATTTTGGAAGAATGGACAACAGTAGATAGTACAGAGTTATACAATATCCAGGGGGGGGGCAGCTTCCAACCCCCCCAACTCTCGGTACGCCCGTGCATGACCCCATGGCCGGATTCTAGGGTATCGTAAGTTGACAACTTAACCCGATTCTGACTGATCGCGGTAGTGCTGCCAACGGATAGCAGCATGGGCTGTACGAGAAGCCGTGATCGGCGGTCCCTAACCCTTATGTCCAGCGTGGGGAATATGAACAGAAAAGGCAAAAGGGTTTACGTCAATAAATAAATACCGTTGCAAAATTTATCTATTTTTCGAAGAAATTTAGTTATTTTATCATTATGATGAATTCGATAACGAATTCAGCCTTAATTATGTAGCCTAAGAACCTAACGACAGTAGTCTAAGATCCTAACGGAAGAAGTAATTACAAAGAAATTCTATTTAAAATGTTAATAAATTTTACACGAGAAAATGTATTATAAAACGATTATACCACATAAAACTCTTCCTACATAAGCTTTGGCTAGTAATTCCGTTGTCAGGTAACGGTTTGCTTTTTTTTCGCTTATTGTCATTTCAAGTAAAGTTCTAAAATGTTTTATGTTTGCCTTACAACGATCTTAGAAATTTCTGATGTGTGTAGATTAGATATGTAGACAATAAAGGTTTGCTTCATCTTACTCTCTTCTTTAACAGTATTCTTAAAAATTCAATTACTCACGCGGAAAATATGGCAATATGTTCGCTGCATATTCCATGGTGAAAATAAACGTAACGAGTAATACGTGTGATTGTGCTCACTCCTTTGCCTAACTCTACGGGAATTACAGGTGTGATGATACTTTTGGGTATTTGAATGTAATACGTCTACAAACTAGTCTTAGTTAGTTTAGTTAGTCTAGTTAGCCTTATTTAGTTTGAGTAATATTTATCAGGTATATAATGTGTTTTTTTCAGGTATATAATGTGTATTTTTATATCAATTTAAATTAACATAGAAATTGTCATGGCTCAAAAAAAATCATACCTTTAACTACATATTTGAGACATAAGGTATTTTTATGTTTTTCGATGTTTGCTTATCTTCTTCTTCATGTATAGTTATGACACTTAAATTTACATGCTGCGTTATGGGTACAATGTGAAAACCTTGAATTTGTTATTCATATATTATAACAAGTAGACAAATTCAATGTTAATTCAACTTAACATTTATGTAACTTATGTAGATCAGTTAAGATTTTTAAATTTAAGAATTATTTAAGGCGTTTGAATTTATTCTTGGACACTGCCGTTGATCGAGATTGATGATTGATCGAGATCATATTTTTTATGTGGTTTATACGCACAAAATTTTTTATTAATCCAGCAAAACATTGTCAATAAATTGATCCCTCTCCAATCGATGTATCTTAGGCGGGGTGGGTACATCAAGCTTATATAATTACCAATTCATACCTGACTTACCTGATTGTGATAGTAATCTTTATACATTGGTAAAAAATTGAAGGATTGTGGGGATATGAGATACTGGCACATTGCAACTCTGAGCTTTGTGACGCCATGTAATTAATTGATTGTAATGTTGGTATTGGTACGCCGCAACCATTCCTCTTCGTCTTCGGGTGTTTTGAGAATTTACGAACAAGCAAAGCAGCCAAATTAATTTATTAACAAACATATCTAAAATAATCCATGTAATATAGAAATGTTTGTTATATTTGATGTGTTTTTTGCAATAGGTGTAGGTACAATTGCACAATTCTATCATATAAAGAATTAATCCTGGTAGTCTTGTTATATTAATAGAGTGTACGTGAAAAAAAGGTTCAATTATTCAGTATTTAATTTATAAATAAGTAGTAACTCTTGCGACATGATAACTATGCGAAATAACTAGTAACTTCGGTAAACTATCGCGTTTCAACTCTTGACTGTACACCGTAAATATTTCAGGTAATGAGTATCGTTAAGTTTTATCGACGGCCCTTACGACACTCTGAAAATTTCTTATCGGACCAAGATTTTCTGTCTGCTTAGTAATGATTATGTACAATGAAAGATTATAAAAATAATTGATAATAAAAGATGGTACTAACCTCAATTATCTTAGTGGGTGTTATAGGTATGTTTGGGAGCGTGTGTGCCCGTCTAAGCAAAAACATTATCGTTTTAAATGCACACCAAATATAAAACTGTATTGATTTCCAGCCAGTCCATTTGCAATCTGGTGGTAATGGTGGTTTAATGGCGGTGTCATTTGCGAGTGGTTTATCTAATAATCAAAGTACAGTGTTATCTCATTACCTACGTATGTTAACACACTGACCGTTTATCTAAAGCTATTGGGAATATCGCATGGTAGTTCGCTAGAGTTGTATTCTGTTTATACGTATAAAGGTATAATGTGACAGTAAAAGGCGATTGTCGCCTTAACTTTACGATGAATTTGAAATTTTAATACGGCCGCTAAAAATGGCAGGGAATGACACGCAACTATAACAATGTTTTAAATTATTTCGCCGACGTGAAATATTATTAATATTATGAAACTTTCTCATATATTATGCATATACAAACAATAATCCAATATGACACTTTACCTGTAATGTTTTAATGAACGTTGAATTTCGAAACACCGCGTAAAGTGCCTGCATGGAACCTGCATGGAATTCGATAAGAGTCACTGTACATAATGATGTAGGTACGTAAGTACGTATACGAGTAATCATCAAAATACGCTACATGTTTTACGTATCATTAGCGATAATTTTATTACAAGGTTTAACGATATATCCATTGTTATATCGTTTATCCGGCTAATAAAATACATAGGTGCTTATTACAACTTGACCCCGAGTGCTATATTTATTTATTTATATTTATTTATTTATTTGGAATACTTACAGCTAGTACAAAGCATAACAAACAAATAAGGAAGCATAAGATAGCCATTTACAAGTTTTCACCTATAATATTAAAGTATAGTACCTATAGTGCGTATAAGGTCCGACAACGGACGGCGGGGAACCATAATTTCAAGGTAACGAAATCCAATAATAATTTGCAGAACCCGGGCATTGGACCCAGGACCTTTTGCATATCAAGCATAAATGCAACCATTAGACCATTAACAGAAAATTATAATATAATGTAACTAGTTCTAGAAACATATTTTCAAATATACACGTACATGAAATATGATAAAATATTAATTACCTTACACTTAAGTGTCAAAATATCAGCAGCGATTGACCTCACCGCAATCTGTTTAAGGACTTAATTTAAGACACGTCAAATATATAATATATGTTTATTACAATGTATTAATCATAATAAAATTTGTTTCTAAGAACATTGATTTTTTTTTGCGGCCCACCTAAAATTAAGTACCTAATGTTTAATTGGCCCTAGTTAGCTGTTGAGTTTGACACCCCTGTAGTAAAATGCACACACAATACTACTTAAATATGTTCCGCAAATATTAAAAAATGGTTTATGTAATGTTAACTATTCTATTATCGTTAAAAGTGATACAACAGCCGTTCGTCAATCATTGTTTCTGACAAGATAAGCCAATTACTTGCCATCTGAGCATGGGACATCGAGGGTGAGAGAGTGAGAACTTTGATTTTAATTTTGTTTATAGGTATATTTTTTTATACCAGTAATGCTATATGTTTACGATTTGGTTCATTAGAAATGCACGTTAACACAATGATAGAATACAAATTGGACAGTATTGAACAAAAACTTTTGTTCGATTCAAATTTAATTAATTAAATAAAAAATAAATTTAATTCAATGCAATATTTTTTTTTTTACGTGAACAGAGTGGCAAATGAGTATATTCATTGTCGGCAGCTGCCTCAAGTGACCGTTATCGGCGATGAATATTTGTAACTGACTCAGGACCGTTCTCGGTAGAAACGGATGGAAATGTTGGTGTCAATTATTTCAGTTAATATTCATTGTTAATACCTATTAACTATCGTACATAATCATGTATCGGAATAGCAGGACATACTCGTATATTAATTCAGTGAGCACAGATTAAATTTACCTGGTATGTAGGTAATTTAACCGGTAAGTGGGATTAGTATACCTCTCTGCCTACCGCTGCAAGGAAATACAGGCTTGATATTATGTTTCTTAGCTATTGTTGAGAAGTAATTACTCTATGTTATGGTCACTAATGAGTTCCTATCCCTCCTAACTGAGAATGGTCGCGTTGGGTGTATGTACATATGTACGTTGCAACCGCGCCCTTGTGGTCGAAGTACATTGTTGTTTAAATAATAACCACTTCACGGCGGGTAAAGGTGTGTCGGAGCGAATCATACATATGCCTACATCATATAAGTATAAAATAAACGTAAAGAGTTTCACTAGTTACGTTTACGTCGTATTAAGGAATAGGTGATGAGTCCATGGCCGAACGTCGTTGCATGTACCGGGCCCATACTTGGACTCAGAGCCACTATTAGAAAATTTAAATTAGAAAAATCCAGTACTGCCTGACCCGGCATGGGAAACCAGGACCTTTTGGTCAGCAGTCGCGTTTGATACCAATGCAACGAACAAGGCAGACGTTAATATATGTATGTATGTACATTTAGAATTATAATAATAGCAAAGGTGAATAATACCAAAAAGTCAATACTTTTAGTCATTTTAGTTATATAAATACCTGATATATCTAAAAATACTCAATAATAATAACGATGCTAAAATGTGCTTAATGGTACCCACTAATATCATCACTATCGTTACAGTTAATAATGCTTTTACGTTCCTACAATTTGCCACGCGTGTTTTCTTAGAATAATAATATCTATAACCTTGGCCATCTACGAGTTGGTGGGCTTCACAAGCTTTAAGAACGTTTTCGATAATTCTCAGCGTATTGTTTTTCGTGTTTGCTGTTGCAGAAGTTTTATTTATTATTGAAATCGCACAAAATTTGCTTAATTAAAAGGTATTGTAGTATATAAATAATTATCTACATTACTAGATATCAATGCTACACAGTTGATTAACAAGAAATTAAACTTGCATCTTCTGAAAACAGACATCGGAAGTTCATCTGTAACAACTTGTATGCAACATCAATTTGTATGTTCGTGGAACGAAACATACAAATCTTTGCGTAATAATTGCATCAGGCGCTTCCACTGCGATGCTTTTAAGGAATATAAGTAGACGTGATTAGGAATATTATAAGTATGCTGCTGTTTATTATCGTGCTTTAATGTAACATTGAAATATTCCGTAATGTAGGAAACCAATATATTTACCTATTTTAAATACGTATTTTCTTCTATAACACAAGTGGTGAAATTTCAGGATACTACTGGATATAATATTGAGTACATTCCTACTATGTTTCGAAGAATTACAGACGTGATGTTATATTAGTTACATCCGACTGTATTTCATTTAGTGAACTTGTTATAATACAATTTAGTGGTATTAAATATATCATTATGGGAATATCAACAAAAAGCATTGATTTGTATTGATCGCGTTGTTACGGATTAGCGAGCTACATGTCGCCCCTGATAACAGCCATTATCTCGAGTGGCTCTATTCGGTTCTGCGACTCACGAATGGCCCAGTACAGTGCCACGGTATACTGTTTTTAAATAGTAATTTAGAATTTGCCTCACGTGGACGCAATCTCACGACTACGTCATCCTTACACTTATAAATATGTAAGACTGTACGTCTTTTCCATTTCACGTCTGCACGGTTCGATAAATTTCCAAGATATTTTGCATAACATACATAACATGTGCAGTCGTCAGGAAAACTGTTCTTTGATTTCTACATGCTGGTGTGATGCCAAAAATAATAGATTATGTTTTCGACGTATGTATGTGTTTACAATTAATTTAATAAGGTTAATGCTAAACACTCACCCGCAAGATCCGGTATGGACTCTCTGCCAACAGGCAGACATCTCCAGCATTGACGCTGTCCGGTACAGGCAGCATGATCTGCAGTTCGCCGCCCGGATCCGATATCTTTGCTGAATTTTGACGACGGCCAGTCAAAGCCCAAAACCAACTCTGAGGATGAAACATATATTTCAATTTCATTTTCCTGTAAGACGTTTACGCTTTAGAAATACAGTGATACTTCTTAAAGCGTATTGTACAGACTTAGTCATCCCAGCGAAAATAACTAAATTCCAACAGCTGTACTGAAGATACAGATGTATTTTATTACCAACTAGGTCGTCAAAGGCACATCTATTGCTACATTACGATTGATTAGTATCTGAATGTCTAATTGTTAGTCGACAATACGTCTAAAAGGTAAAATACGTCTAAAAATAAAACCGATTATTCAATTATACCTTAGAACCCATAATGAGACGTTCATATAGACAAGTACCAGAAGTTTTACTATGGTAACATTCCATTCATTCCTGCGCGTCTTGTCAGGCGTTGTATTTTTGCTCTGGCATGTTCCTTTTTTACGTTTCGACCCTTCAACCCATGGCACTTATTGACTACGTGCTCACATACTCATTCGTAATCAAATTTGGGAAATCCTAAACACGGTCATGTTTATTTAATATTATCACTTTACGTTATTTACCAGAGGCTGTTTTAGAAATGTTTATGTCATACAAGCAGTAAGTTGATTTGAGAATAACCACCAAAGGTCGAGGCGCTTCGTTTCGTATGTTTTATTTATCATTATGGAAGCATCCAGTTAAAAAGACAGTACCTACGGCCGTGAAAACTTGCGTTGAATTAATCATTAAATCCTTCTGAAACACGAATCACTGTCGTTTGACAACGGTCTCCTTTACAGCTTAATTAATCTTAAAAACTTCACATACATTTATAAAGTACGATGCACGTGCTAGTTTAGGAATCCTGGAATCCCGGAGAGGAAGACTGAATTGCAAGCCCCTAGGCTATTACTGTTATGGAAACAGATGGGAGTTACAACTTACACCGAAGTATTTACACCGAATGTTTGACTATTTCTTTACTTCAAATTTACCCGTCCGCAGGCTCCTATAAGTTTTAATATCATAAGTCCCAAAAAAAACAATGGGATTGATAACACTGAGCAAATGGAAAGTTTGTGATGTTTAGGTTCTGGTTCATATACGTGACTTGGGTGAGAAAGAACATACATCTAACGGATGCTCCAGTACCTACCTACATAACATGCTGCATTTTTCTATATTATTATAGAGAAATAAATGATTTCAATACCTAATGTTAGATAAGTACTCGTATAATAAATCATACTAAGAGTACCAGTACCCCACTGTGACGATACAGTTTTTTTACTGAATTATAACTTTCGAACTGTTTGCGTGTCCGTAGTTGGAGTTAGGGAGATAGTCGGTGGTTATTTAATTTAATTGACAATCTACTCGATTGATGTGGCGACATTCAACAAATTGCGGCGCGCGAAACGAGTTCGCGGATATGTTTACGGGTTAAAGAACTTATAGTACTGCGTGCGACTAGGTATTAAGTGCTTTTAGGTAGATTTATTTTAAATTATTATATAATTATAGAATATAACATTAAACCAATATTGTGATAGATTCTGCGAAAGGCTGCAAGCAGAAGCTGCATGTCCCCGGCCGAGGACATAGCGCGATGCAGCTCTGACTGATATAGGCCGATGATGACATATTCTTAATTTATATTAATTTATAAACTATAAAAATCTATAAGTGTACCTAAATGTACTGACATATGTATTGTTAAACATATTTGGGTACTTGGGATGACCATCTGCGACCGGCTGCAGTCAGAAACTAGATGTGCTTAGTCAAAGGCAGGAAGCGGTAACGCTCATTAAGGGAAACCCATGTTCATGATGTTCAAGAGTGACTAATACACAATATTGATCATACTTTCAATGTATCAATCTGACTAATGTTCCTGCCCTAGATATTGCGACATTTGTACTGCAGTTACGTTATTTTTCTTTATGTGCCGCTTGCTCAACCAAAACATACATATGTTGACATTTATTTAATTTTATACATATCTGTTATTAATCGATAAAAGTGTGTGCGTGTACTTACGCAACAGGCGTGATGAAACTTTGATTAAAATTTCCGTGCTTGGAACAAATCTAATATTTGGTGTTATTATTATTATAAAACTTTACCATTTCCTCACTCATACGCTCCTTTGTCGCAGTGACTTGAACTTGAGCCGTCAAGAGAATGTCAATGAGCGCTGTACAATCGTTTCCACTTAGACGAATTAATTAAGCCGCTGTAATGCACCACTGTGCATGGACTTTCCGAAGTAGCTGGATCGCATTTGTAACTCCAGCATATTAATATTTATGAGTTTAAAAGTAACACTCGAGTGTTCGATAAATCTTAATCAAATATTATTATTTCAGCCTCTATTTACGTGCATTATTTATTTATCCCTTATTGCTATTTACAAAGGGTGGAGTTAACGCCAATTGGCATTTTCTACCATTCAACCTAGGTGACGAAGAAAATTTATAATAAATATGCATAATATACGTTTAAACAATATGTTCTAATAATACAAGCACATAAAAGGCCGCGAACCATATTAATATTACACATAAACCATATCTATCTTTTCTACGTCACAACCGTTAAATCGAATTTGTTAAAATGAAATAATTGCAAAAGTTATTTAATTTTTAATAATAATCTGTCCCGTGGAACCGAAAATAATTTGAACCGTGGGAAAAGCCGTAAGTCGCTTAGAATACTTCTCATCGGTCTACCCTTATAGAAATTAAATAAGGATGGAAAGAATTTATGAGAGTTATTTAAGATCAATTAATTAGATTTAATTTTAGTAAATAGTTAAATTTTATGTTTCATTTTACTAAATTGCTGACCGATGAATTGAACGAAAAGACGAAACATCTCAGAAAAACGAAATTGGTCGTAACTACATACCTGCTTAAAACAAATATCATCATTTTTAGACTTGTGAATGAGCATTCCAAGTAGCTTTTCAGATTGGTAACATAGATCATACAGAGCTACAAATCACGAATAAGCCTTGGCTTATCAAATTTGACATATTAGATCTGTTCAACAGCGTCACTCAGACTGATCTCCCTCATACCGAATTTATGTGAAACTTTTCACGTTATTCTCAAAAATAGAATGGTATTGAGAAAAAGGAACCGACAAGAATTTTAGAATAGCTTGATGCGACCTCGAGAACATACCTGATTTATATAAGAAGTATTGAAATAAGTTTTTGTAATAGATAAATGACTGTGGCTGCTTTGTCGGTCGTGTTTGTTGCAAGTGCGACTGCCTAATAGGAGGACGTGAGTTCGATTCCCGGGTCGGGCACTACTAAAGTTTCTAATTTAGAATTTCTAGTAGTGGCTCGGAGTCTGGATATGTGCCCGGTGTATGGCAATAGGGTCACCACCTATTCCACAGTGGGACGTAAACGTTACTGGTGAAACGTGCTAGTGTTCTACATTCCTCTGCCTGCCTCTTCGGGGATTACAGGTGTGATGTTACTTAGTGATATAACGCAAAACTATATTTTCAACACATTTAACTATGTATAAAATACTATATGGACTTCATGACTCGCTAATATACATATTAAACATAGTCATTAATACCATATATGGCTCTTGTATACTGTTATCATGAATAATCCATTAACAATTTTATAACCCTTGAAATATAAAAATCTTTGTTGTCACATCAAAACCCTGTTCGAAAGTTATAAGGCCTTTCTTTAATGTTGTATGAAACAGGCACTTAAAGCAATGTAACATGTAGGTACGAGTTAATAACATGTTTAGGAGATAACCAAATTGAATTTGAGATAAGATAAAGGATAATATATAATAATGCGCTCGACATTGAACCCGTGTTTCACAGGACGCCAGACGGTTTGAAATTTAAGACGGGACGAGGTAGTTCGCGTCTGCGACATTCTAATTAATAGGAATAAAATAAGCAAACAATAATTTCATTTAAGGATGTCTTAATAGTATGACTGCCTTGTTGGTTGAATGGTTCTAAGCGCGACTACCGATCAAGGGATCTCAGATTCGATTCCCGGGTCGGATACTAGGTACTGGATTTTTCTAACTTAGACCTTCTAGTAGTAGCTCGCAGTCAGTGTATGTGCCCAGAGTATGGCAATATGCTCGCCATCTACTGTATAGTGCAGGGATGGCCAAGTTTCTTGATAGACATTTCAAAGTTAGACATTTTTCGCGAGCATCAATTAAATACGTATTTAAAAGAATTGCAAAAAAGGTACTTAATCTTTTATACTGGTTTTCAGTAATTTAAAGCACATTTTGAAACTCAAAATGAAAACGCAACTCGAGTACGTTTATCGAGAGCCACAAACAATCCTACTAAGAGCCGCATGTAGCTCGCCAGCCGCAGGTTGCTTCCCTGTTGTACTTGTAGTGGAACGTAAACGTTACTGGTGAGCCGTTGGAGTGTATTGCACTTCCCTGCCTACCTCATAGAGGTTACAGGCGTGATGTTACGTTTACTTTTTTACTTAACTGATACGAGAGATGCACCCTATATTATTTCAAAACAGTACGCCCCAAATTACTGAATAAAAGATTTTGGGCAATCAACCATCCATAACCCTTTTACTGGTCCGCTGTTGGACTTTCCTCTTCTGTAAGAATGATAAGATCTTTTTTACAGTCATTAGGAGAATATTTTCTACATTTTCAAAATGTTGAACAGATATCTTACAAAAGTTCTTCCAAGGACTGGGTCGTTGGCTATTTGAAACTATGAGCCTGATTAGATCCATCTTTATTATGACATTACCGAGATAATGGCGCCCACTATATTCTTTTACTCAATTTCATGGCGATCCGTCAAATCAATCAATGGCGATCCTCAGCTATGGCTACCTACATATTGGGTATGGCTATATTGGTCATATCAATGTTCGAATTTGCCTATTGTATTGCCTATTCTTTTCGCTTATTATATTATTATATTGCCTACTATATTGCTATTATATTGCCTACTACAAAGATACGACTAGTTGTTACTGCATCACGCATCCAATACAATTCATTCTTGACTCACTTCTGTACGCATATTGTTGTGCGCGCAGGTATACATTTACAAACAGAGATACGAAATTTATAAATAAATCGCAAAAAAAAAAATTTAATAAATTTAAAAATAAATAATCGTTTTCTGTGAATTACTCCTGAAAAAGGTACACGAAGTTAATCGCGTGTCTCCTCCGCCAGTCACGTGACGCGCCGGTGATGCGATACATGATTGATGACTTTAATCACAACGTATATGAACTGTTAGCTCTTAGTTCCGACGGCACATAAATTTGAGTATCTCCTATCCGAACATGATAAGTGTGGAGTCGAAGTGAATTTTGTCAAGGATCACTTTAGTTTCTAAGTAAGCTTAGATATTATACGGACGTGTTTGTTATTGTTATCGGTCCTTTGTCCTGTCCATATCATTGTCCATCATGTGTCTTGTAACAGTTAAGTCGTGTAGCAATTGAAAGATCCATGCAAAAATTTGTACAAGGGATTTGCGAATTAGGAGGCATCACAAAATTCACAAGCGTTTTGATCTTAAACTAACTATACATTTTTGTGTTTTACTAACCTCAATATAGGAACATTTTATAAGATAAAACTGTCAGTCAATGTTTTTAAGGGGCTTAAAACTATTGGCTAACATGAAAGCAAATAGTCAGTATCTTTTACGATTCACCTTAAATCATTTTAAAGCAGTACGTTTTAAGTTTCGTCAACTATAAACTATTGCATGCTTAGAATGTATTGCTATATCGCTGTAAATTTATAACAGACAATTCTTTGTCCATCCACAATCAATCTGATATCGTTTGGTTATGCATGTGGGAAGATCTACAACATTGTTTCCAGTGAGATACAATTAAATGGCAGCGATAACCACACATTCATAGCTACGAGTACATATATTTGAATTCTCATGGAAAACCGACTCTCTGTATTCCTTCAAATTTCCTTGCAAAATGTAACTTACACAATATCACGCCTGTATTCCCCCGAAGAGGTTAGCAGGTGACTGTTAATGTCCTATAGGGGAGTAATTTCCTACGCTCGCGGTATAAATCTCGACTTCTTGGTATTACAGGGAATTTCAATTCAGAAAATCCAATATGTTTTCGCGACGCAGGGATCGAACTCAGCACCACACTACAGTAGCGAATGAAACCAACTAATTAACGAAGCAGTCACCACATTATTATTACAAATATTGTGTTCCATTCATACGTAAGTCGACAGAGTGTATAGATACGGTTGTGTATAGATACAAGAGAGTGACAAATAAATAATGTTATTTCATAAGACACTGTAAGTTGTATATATGTACGTGCTTTCACACTGCACCACCAGCTTATGCTCATAATCTAGCTTTCTCTTTTATATTGTTGTTTTTAAAATGAGTACTTTACATTAAAAAAGTAATGTACGAGTAGGTATTTGATTCTAGGTATGCATTCTCTAACAGTCAATCCAGGGTGATGGTGGGAGTAAACGGTAGGCACAACAAAGCCGTATGCAATATACATATGTATTTATTGTGTATCACGTATACAACTATTAACAATAATTAGATACTATATATTATACATACATAGACAAACACATACACATATAGATACAAATACTATAAACACCATACATACATTATACATACTAGGTAATATATATGATATATGCAAGGTTTGTAGGTTTCTAGGTTTTGAACCTGGATTTGAACTCCTCGATCAGTAGTGGCGTCATTGTAACCAACCGGTTAATGGGGCAGTAAAAAAGTTATACGACGTGACGTTAGACGTGTCTCATAGGCTTATTTACGTTGACCCCTGAAATAAGAGCTTCTACCGATCAACGACATCACATAGCATAGGTACTTGAACTACGAGATTAACAAAAGTTTAATTTTATTATGACCCCTTATAAATAATAATAAAATCTTTATTTTTCAAACTATTAACATTTTACATTAGAAAGTGGCTGAAGCCTCCTTTTAAGCCCAAATTGCCTGTAGTAGGAGACTCCGCTCTTCCGGAGGGAACTTAATAATACCCTTGAAATAAATACTTATATTGCCATCGAAAGGGATATGGCGTGTTGTCAGCAATAAAAATTTATAACGCTTTAAACACGTGATAACTTATATGATATCGAAATAAATTAATTTGTTGACGTGCACTTAGTATCTCAATAATTCCTCACTTCTTTTTCATTATTTTGTCTACTTCATAACAAATCTATAAACTTACTGCCGTCTTCATTGCTGGTGTTGTGAACGTATTAACTTGGCCTCTGGGTTATACACAGTACAAATAGACTACAAGGACGCAGTTTCATTTTCCCTTTATGTATTTGTATGGGCTTAGTTTGACGAAATACGAAGGACGAAAACACGTTTCTCTTAAGTGTTACATATTAATTTAACCACACGTTATTAAAAATTATAATTACACGCTAAAATACTGAGATAAGCAATTTAATACAGAAGACAATTTTTATTTTTATTGCGGTGTATTCATAAATCCAGAATATAGTATCCTCCATACCACGTAACGCAATTAGTTAGAATATGGTGCGATTGGCCTATTTGTCTCGTGGTTAATTAACCTGCCTGGTTATGCCTGCTGGCTGTCGTGGGTTGGATTTCAACCCAGGACAAATATTTGTGCGACGAGCGCTATTATTTGTTTTGTTTGGTTGTGAAAAATAATATACCTATCTATACATGTATATACATATTAACATGTACATGTATATGTTTTCTCACTATATAACACAGGCTATCTTCGAACCAACTTTGGAATCGGCTGAGCGTATTTGGGGGTATCCTAAGATATTATTATTTGCAATAATTTTTCATGTTCTAACATATGCCACGACAATATTTATCCAGGTTAAAGTGCATCACGGCCTAAGCGAGTTTCCCACGCTTTCAATCTCAATATTAGGCTTGTGTCCGGTATATGGCAATAAACTCAAGGTGGCAATATACCTACTCATAGTTGAAAGTGAAACGCTTTTCTCCACTACACTCCAAACACTATCTCTCCGGTGACTACTGGCATGATGTTACATATGTAATTATATTTGTAAACTTTTGTTCCAGTAATCAGTTTACGATGAAATACGAAGCGAAATAACGAAAGTAAACTAATAAAACGGAGCTTTTAGCGACATATTTTCAGAATATGAATATTTCAGCATCTTGATGTCGGATAAGTACTCTCGAAAATTATACATACATATTTTATTAGAAACACGCATATATTTTCATAGAAGGGATTTTCATTAGCTTTGCAGAATAATCCACCTAAAGTTAAGGTAAGGTAAGGTAAGATCGCTTATGAGCACGTTCAATAGGATAGAACGAATGTGTTACCGTTTCAAAGGTGTTTTTAAGGTTCCTCTTACGTAACTGGGAAAGTAATAAATAACAATTAATCTTAATGACGTTTTACTTGTATTTTAATTAATATTTAAATATTAATTAATTTTATGATTGCGTAACAAATTATTGAGTGATTATTTTTAATTGATTTGTATTTAATTTGTATTAGGTACCTTACTCACAGACGATTTTGCATGCCCTTAGGGCACTTACAGTGAAATCGAATTCGATTGTAACACCTAAATTGTAGCAGGTATTGAACCACTTAAATGATAGACAATACGCAATAACATTTATGAAAAGTTCTCCTGACTTTTTCCGTGCACAATTTGTAGATTTCATTTAAACTTAAGAAATTGTTAAATTTGTAGTTTGTCTAAAGAATGTTTTTCTTGGTAATCAGCAGTCAACTGAACCTAACAAAGTTTTAATAAAACCCCACAAGACTGTATCGTATAACGCTAGGCTACCTATTTTTGCATTTTTTTTGTAGCCAGAAGGCTACTTTTCATTTTACAATGCTCAATTTAAATTTAAATGTTTAAATACCACAACAAAAGTTACTAGCAATACTGTACAATGCTAAATACCTCTTGATATTTTAAAAACAACAAAATAATTCACATATAATGAGATATACAATATCAGACATGAAACATATATAACATAAATACATAATTATATGTAAAAACCATAAATATATGTATAGTATAAGTAATATATAAATAAATTGATATATTTCTACTATACAGTAGTGTTCAAGGCCCAGAACCGTATCTTACGAAGTCACTCAAAGGCTTTTCGAGTGGTACTAAAACCTAAATATATACTTTAGGTTCATGAACTCGCGCCCACGAGTAGGTACATAAGGGAAACGGTCCCGTAATTGACAGTGGGCGCACGCTGGCGTTTCGACATAATGATTAAGCTGTCCACGTGTTGGCCATTTGTCCATTAGAAGACAATACGGCCTTCTGTGTCGCTGATATCATCAGAGTCAAAGCGTCGCGGCTGTAATTTCATAATATTGCGCTTCTTTCTTTTTACTGTCATGTGATACTATTATCGTATATCGTCACGTCACGTCTATCGCGGAGCAGGCAGAGAGCACAGGGTGTCAAATATCTCTTACAGACCTGTCGCGCTTATTCCACATTCGTCACTCTCAATTTACATATACAGTCATACAGTCACGTATTTCTATAGCAAGGACGGCGGCGGATTGAAGAGTGACAAAGTGCGGTGCGAATGTTGATGGACGCAAGTCCAAGGAATTCAAGACTCACCTGTGTTAATCTAATAGGTCAGACGGTCTGATGGTCTGAATGTTGGTGTGGTCAGAAGTTTTTATATAATCTTGTTAAATATATTTTTATGAGTGTTAACAATATGTATACAAATTGATATTCACTCGCAATTCAACCGCGCACATGTCCAATATTGCTCATACAATTTTTTTTATTCAAATGAAATCCGTCGAGTCCTGTGTTCTTTCCTAAAGTTTCAGCTCAATACACAAATACAAGATAAATAGATTCGTGTACAGAAAATGTAAAACACAGTAACATTTACATTTACGTAATACATGCTACTTTTACTTTGCCATTAAAAAACTTGTAGGGTCTATTAAAATATTACGTTCGCTCGTTGCACCACGTCGCTTGCTATGATACATTTGCCAACACGAATAAACGTCAATAACGTACGCGACAATATCGCTGAATCTGTACAAAACTGTTATTGTTATGACGTTTTATTTCATCCTCTCTTTACATAACCGGCTGAAAATATCAGTAATCTCTATGTACATATATATGTGTTACGCACATATAGCCATCACGCCTGTATTTCCCAGAGGGGTAGCCAGAATAGTGTAAAGTTACATGTACGTCCTGATTTATTATGGCTAAATTTATTGAAATACACCGGGTCCAAATACAGAGTCCGGGCTGCTACTGGAAATATGCCTATATGTTGCTCCACAAAAACCAAGCCATTAAATACCTTGATAAAAAAGATGAACAGGCGAGTTAGGGGGG